>JAJIBD010015084.1:0-33309 GCA_021461705.1 Cryptotis parvus
GTATTTCCCTGATAAGTGATGCAGAACATTTTCGGCATGACCTTTTCTGCCCTTTTATGTCTTCTTTGCAGTATTTTGAGTGGTTAGGCATATGATTATATTTAACACTTTAGCAGTGTCTGTTTGGAAAATATTTTAAGAACCAACATTGGACATATTTCTAAAAAGAGTGTATGTAATAAAATTTACATCTAAATATTTCAAATTAAAATCATGCAAAGTATGTTCTCATGTTATCCCAAATTTTATTAGCAATGTAGCTTATTTGCATGTAGTTGGAGAAAACCCAAAATTATGTATTTGAACTTAAAACCATGGGGAAATATATTTTGAGATCAGTATTTTTTGTCTTTTTATTGATATGCATTCTATTACTTTTGGGAGTTGGTCTTCATGGAAAGTCATTTAGACCATTTAACAGGAGAGCAAACCCATTAAAAATATGCAAGCTCTTGGAAAACAAAATCCAGTGTACTAATTGCACCTATTAAGGCAATTAGAGAGCACTATAAATGATGCAAAAAGTGATGTTAGGTTTCTCATGGCATCAATGACAAAAGACTGAGGAGTCCCCTCTATTTTTCTAAATAGAGATAAAGAGCCTCAGTGATTAATTTCAGCACCATCAAGTTAATTTGTGAAGACTCGACAGCGGGGAAACATTTCCAAGGACATAGAATAATGGTAGAAGATGGTTGTTTTCCACTTGGTAGTAATATAGTTATTTGTCATGAAATGCTGTGATAAATAAATGGAAAAATATAGCCAACTGTTTCAAGAAGTTAAAAAAGTTTACGGAACCAGTTTGTGGTCTTCAATAGCAGCCAAAATCTGAGGTTTCTTGACTAGAGTGCATATTTGAGAAGACTCTGAATTGCTACCTTAGTATCTTCTAATGATAGTGAAAGTGCTATCACTTCTATTTCAGAAGACAATTTCAGATTTACAAGATAGTAACAACATTTTAAACCTGTTCTCTTAGAGATATTGATTGTGTGGTGACTTGGAGGCGTCCTTACTTAAAAGTCTTCTAAAAAGACCCAAAAGTATATAGTGGGAGTAGAGTGGTGAGATAGTACTGACTAGAGTGTTGCATGCTGCTGACTTAAGATTCTATATCCAGCATTTCGGTGTGCCCTTAGCACTTTCAGGACTAATTTCTGGGTTCAGAGTCAGAAGTAATCCCTGAGAATTGCTGGAGTGTGACCCCCCAAACAAAAACAAAAAAAACCCTTTTGTTAAAAAAAAAGGACAATGGGGGCTGGAGCTATAGCACAGCAGTTAGAGCGTTTACCTTGCACCACGGCCGACCGGGTTCGATTTCCCGGCATCCCATATGGTCCCCCGAGCACCAATGGAAGTAAATCCTGAGTATAGAGCCAGGAGTAACCCCTGAGCATTGCCAAAAGAAAAAAAAAGACTATGGGGTTGGAGTGATAGTACAGCAAGTACGTGTGCAAGAGCTCTTGCTTGCATATGGTCAAACCAGTTTTAATCCCCAGTAACATAATATGGTCCCTGGGCCCACTAGGAGTAATCCCTGAGAGCCAAAATTAAACTGAGTACTACCAGATGTGCACCTCTACAAAAAATTAAAACCCATAAAAACCAAAAAAAAAGGCTATGGTTAATGAAACTTAAAAATATGAAAGTGTATTGATTTATGATAGACTCTTTACCACTTACTTAAAGAAAACCTTAATTAACATTTATGTAATAGTATTTCTTCTCCCCTTTCCCATAAAGAGTATATTCTTAGACCCTCAATGGATGTCCGAAATCTCAACATAGTACTGAGCCCTACATAGGCTATGTTTTTCCAATGCATAAGTTCCTGTCATAAAGTTTAGTATATAAGTACAAGATACTAACAACAAAAGCTAGTGGTAAAATACCTGTAATAATGTGACAAAATAAAAGTTATGTTAGTGTCTGTTTTAAAACATACTGTATTACACTTAAAATGTGTCATATATTTTTAACTGTAGTTGACCATGAGTAATGAAAATGGTAGAAATTGAAACCTTGACTGAAAAGGAGGCTATTGGAGTCACCCAGAAGCAATTGAAGCATGTAACCCTCCTCACTTTCCCAATAAAAGGTTGACGATATCCCCAGCTTTCAGTTAGGGAAAGTATTAGATCAAGATTCAGCTTTTCTAACATCTAATCTGGCACAAGATGTCACGATCAGGTGATCCTTGATACTGTGTTTTTATGCCTCCAATCTCAGCTGCAAGATGAAGTTTTTATTGTCTGCCCTGCAGCACCACACATTGCAGAAGAGTATTTATTATTATTCACCAAATTACAACAGATGTGCAGAGTCAGCTAGGGCAGAATAAGCGTGAAGGAAGGACAACCAAGAGCATATGTGCAGCTGTAGTGTCTATTAGAGTCATCCTCAGTGGTTTTTGCCAGGGAATGGAAGACATCAACAAATTGCTGGTGGTTGCAAAATCTTGTACACAGCTCACCTCCAGTGCTAATCACTTCAGAACAACTTAGTTGTTTACTTTCACACTTGTGATTGTCATTGCCATTTAGTATTTACACAAAAATAACATGCATAATTTTAGAAATGGCACATGCCCCCATGACTAAATGGAATGAAATGGAAAGATGAACCTGAAATAAGCATAATTATTGGCACATTTTTTAATCTTATAGGATCCAGGATTTAGGAATCCACATTTCAAATATGTAATTTAGCTGCTTTTAACAAGTTACTGAAGCATGTGTTCTTTAGGTATTTCTTAATTGAGACTTTATTAACCTTTCTCTTGTGGCAAGGTATAGATTAATGAAAAATGTGAGATACAGTCTTTATGTTGACCATAGCTAGAGTTGAGAAGCTCAATTTTTGCTGTCTTTAGTTTTCCTGTCCCATAGCTCACAATCCAGAAAGGCATTGGCCTTTGAAGGTCTTTGTGCTTTCCATTGTGACTAAGAATAGAGAACAGGAAACATTCTCCTTCATCTTTGTATTGTACTTGGTTAATGTCACATCAGAGATGTTAAGAAATGGTATATCAAACAAATTTATGAACTGACAAAGTATTGCTATCTCACAAGTAGTTCTATGTGTTTCTGAAGTGTCTTTCTGGGAAGAGGACTATATCCTTGCTCTAATCTGTCTCAAACCTCATGTTTTGTTTTTATCGGTGGGTGCTCACCATTGATTTTAAATTCAACTAGCTACTTGTAATCTTAGGTCAACCAGATTATTTAGGTAAGGGTTTTAGGTCATATGGTATCAATGAACCTTATAAAATAAACCAGTTTTGCCTTTGTAATTAAACCTCAGTACAAAACTGGGACAGCAAAACTTGGTTGACCATTTCAGCGTGACAACTCTGGTGGACTGTTACCCACTGATACTAGAATATACTTTTAGTGAATTCTGTGAATCCATATAGTAAGTGATCAAAAGTAAGAGTGACTTTGGAAAACTCTCAAACTTTCAGTTGGTGCCTGAAGTCAAGGTGTTGCTCCTATGAAGTTTTTAGTTGAAGTCGCTAATTCCTTGGAGTCGGAATGAGAAGTCTTGGCTCAGTTGCCTGTCTGAGGACTATGACCTCAACTTCACAGTCTTGCTAACTCTGAGTAGAAATTAATCAAGTGTAAGATCAGGTGAATTAGTATTAACTGCATCTTTTATAGAACCAAGATAGATTAATAAATAAAAATATTAAGAAAAGCTTCTTCTTAATAGATTATCAAATTAAAATTATTACTCACAGATTTTATATCATTTTCTTTTATGCTAGATTTACTGGTTCGTGACTATGTGTAACAGAATGCATTTATAGCTAAAAAACAACTGAACTCTAAATATAAAGATAGTAATGTTATTGTCAAGACAACACTTACCTACCTGGAAAATGTACAAACTTAAAGGCTGAGGTAAATGACAGGATGTTTCAGTACAGGCAAAGGGAAAATAATATCAGTTACCAAAGAGCTGAAGTATATGCATTGACTTTTAATTGTTATTTTGTGGGTTTATGACTGCACCCAGATGTGTGCTTGGCTCCATCACCATCAGTGCTAGAAGATCGTGTGGTGCTTGGGGTTGAATGAGGGGTGATGGTGGTGGGGGGGGGGTCTGAACTTAGAGCTCAAACTCAGGGCTCTGAGTGCAATACATGCACTTCAGACTTGTGAATCACCTCCTCAGCCCAAATTACATGGATGCTATATCCCGGAATCTGTTTGTAATTCTGGCTCAGAGGTCGTATATGACAGCAGTACTAGGACACTAGTTGTCAGATAATCTACTAAAATATGTATTTAGCTGAATAAAGTACACAGGATAAATCCTTGCCATTTGTTTCAGGAAAGGCCCTGTCTCCTATTTCCCTCTGTCCTAATCTTCCCTCCCTTCATCTTTCACACCTTAAATTTTTCCATATTTCCACAAATATTTATTTACTATTCATTTATATGTTATATGCCACTTTTTTTCCTGAACAAATATTTGCTCTTTTGTGGGGGTTATACTATGTATTTCTCAGAAACTTTTTTTTTGGCTTGTGTGGGAGATACTCCTTGTAATGCTTAGGGCACATGTGGTACCAGGGATTGAATCTGAGGCTCCTACATGCAGAGCATGTATTCTGGTTCATTAAGCTACCACTCCAGCCCATTTAAAATTTTTTTGTTCTTTTTGGACCACTCTCAGTGATGCACTGGAGTTACTCCTGGATCTGTGCTCAGGAATTACTACTGGTGGTGTGTGAGGGACAATAGGGTATGCGAGGGATCGAACCTGGGAGACGTGTAAAGAAAAATACCCTACTTGCTGTATTATCATTCCAGCCCTCATCTAAACATTTTTGACTCACAATCTCTGTGATCATTTGACTTTGTCTGAGGATGAATTTTGCTCTTAGTTGGGGCATGAGTATTGTGAGAATGTAGAAGTCAAGGATATAGCTAAATATCCTGTCAGTGACAAACTACTTCCCAACAGTAAAATTAATTCTACTTCAAATGTTAATAAATTGATGCATAAACCCCTTCCCTAGAACATTTATGAGATGAAAATACTTTTCTAGGCATAATTTTTTGAAGGCTATCTAATTATCTTTTTATTTCAGTTGAAAAAAAGTCAAGATGTCTTTTCCCACTTGCAGTTTTGACAACAAAGAAGCTTATAGGAACATTCCTTCATTGTTATGAAAACATGAAGCCAAAGCTCTAATAATTATTTTATATACATGTTAACAGGATCTCTTTCCTTACAGTTTCTGATGGTTCTATGGTATCTGTCTCTTTTTTAAATATTTTATTATACCACCATGAGATATACAATGACAAAGATGTTCATAAGATGTTCATATTTGGGTTTTGGTCATACAGTATGCAAGCACCCATCCCTTCACCAGTGCCCATTTCCCACCACCAATGTCCCTGATTCCCTCCCCCTCCCTAGCCTGCCTCTATGGCAGGTTCTTTTTTTTAGATATGTTATTATACCACTGTGAATATATAATTACAAAGATGTTCATAAGATGTTTATCTTTGAGTTTCGCCATACAGTGTTCCAGCACCCATCCCTCCACTAGTGCCCATTTCCCACCACCAATGTCCCCGATTCCCTCCCTCTCCCCTAGTCTGCCTCTATGACAGGTTATTTATTTCTCTTTCTCACTCTATCTCTTTTCCTTCCCTTTCACATTGTGGATTACAATACATACATTAAGAGGCTGTCATGTGTATCTTTTTTTTGCCTGTATTTAATGCTCGGTTCTAGATTGTTATTAGCACTTTCAACAGTTGTTAGCACACTGTTCCATTCTGTATCTTACCTAGCCTCTGACTCCCACATGTTTGTGATAATTTCCACCTCTGACAAGACCTCCTGATCCATGTTTCGCCTGACCTTGGATATTGGTATCATAATATATACATATATATATATATATATATATGTCATGCAAATAAATGCAGTCATTCTGTATCTGTCTCTCTCCTTCTGGCTAATTTCACTCAACACGATCCTCTCCATGTCCATCCATTTATAGGCAAATTTCATAACTTCATTTTTCCTGACAGCTGCATAGTATTCCATTGTGTAGATGTACCAAAGCTTCTTTATCCAGTCATCGATTCTCGGGCACTCTGGTTGTTTCCAGATTCTGGCTATTGTGAATAATGCTGCTATGAATATAAATGTGGGGATGGTGTTTCCGCTGTGTATTTTTGGCTTCCCAGGGTATATTCCCAAGAGTGGTATGGCTGGGTCCAATGGGAGCTCAATTTCTAGTCTTTGGAGAAATGTCCATATTGTTTTCCAAAAAGGCTGTACTAGTTGACATTCCCACCAACAATGGATAAGAGTCCCCTTTTCCCCACATCCACGCCAGCACCTATTGTTCTTGTTCTTTTGGATATGTGCCAGTCTCTGTGGTGTGAGATGATATCTCATTGTTGTTTTGATTTGCATCTCTCTGATGACTAATGGTGGTGAGCATTTTTTCATATGTCTTTTGGCCATTCTAATTTCCTCCTTGTCAAAGTTTCTGTTCATTTCTTCTCCCCCATTTTTTGGATGGGGTTGGCTGTTTTCTTTTTTGTAAAGTTCTATCAGTGCCTGATATATCCTGTATATTAACCCCTTATCAGATGGATATTGGGTGAATATTCTTTCCCATTTTGTGGACTGTTTTTGTATCTTGGTCATTGTTTCTTTTAAGGTGCAGGAACTTCTTAGTTTCATGTAGTCCCATATGTTTATTCATTCTCCTAGTTGCTTTGTTAGTGGTGTTACATCTTTGAATATGTCTTTAGCTTCAATGTCGTGGAAGGTTTTTCCTATATTTTCTTCAATGTACTTTATGGATTCAGGTCTCATATCGAGACCTTTAATCCATTTTGATCTGATTTTTGTGCATGGTGATTGACAGAGGTCTAAATTCATTTTTTTTACATGTAGCTGTATAAGCATAATTTTAAGAAGGAAAAATTGAATTTAAGTCTCTTTGAGAAAGTAGAAATAAATATTAATGATAAAAGTAACAATAGTGTCTGACTTTTTTTCTTTACAGATACTAGTGTCTTTACTCTTTTACAGGAACTATGATAACTATTTTACTTTTATTAATAATCTTAAACTTTGCATCCTAATAAATATTACTGCTGTGTCCAATTATTGAATGAGGACAATAAGACACTAGCTGATAGTATGAAATAGTGACATTGAAAAGACACGAAAAACTCACACAAGACTATATGCCTTTCAACAATTGAAGGAATAATAGTACATTTCTGTCGCTTGTAATATTGAACAGCTTAATAGAATTTGGAATTTCTGAAAACTCATTCTAACATTGACACAGAGAAATTGCTCCTGAAAATGAAGTATTGTTGCTTTCTTAAGAGACATTAATCACCTAAGTATGTTACAACAGCACCAAACACATGTATTTTTCTGTGCATGCAAATTGACCCAAGAGCTTTCTTCTAAAAACAATGCAAAGAGCTTCTAATGCAGTTCTTTACCTGAGTCTTTTCTTTAATTGTTGTGAGTTCTTAGTCTGCCTGGATAGCCCACATGTGTTTTTAGTATTAATTTCTTTGGGAGAAGACTTAAACTAATGGTTGACAAGTGTTTGTGTATTATAACTTAATTTCTCTCTGTCATTATGTGGACTTTGTACAGTTTTCAAAGAGTCTGTGTTGTCCTAAATGGTATCTATTTGTAAAACAAACAAAACAATCCTTGCATTGAATTGCTTCCATTTTATGTCTCACTAACTGTTTTTTGTGGTATTTTTTTTTTGGCTTGTACTCATAAATGTGCTCTAGGTACCCTAGGCTACCCGATGCAAGATCACCATTCTTAGATTGAGTCAGATTTTTAAAAGAACATAGCAAATTAAGAAAAAAAATCAAGTAAGGATATTTATAAATGATCCTATTTATGGTAAAGTATAAAATAAAGTAAAGCTTATAAAAATTGCTAAAGTGACTTTCCTTAAAGGGCTTTTACACATACTTTGCATGCTAGCTTGGGTTTGATCCCTGGCATGGCATGTTCCTTTGAGCAGCACCATGAGCAATCTCTGGACGGAGTCAGAAATAGTTCCTGAGAACCACTATGTGTAGCCCACATACCGAAACAAAATTGCTGAAGACAAACCGAATACTGTCATAGGAAGTAGTTTAAGCAGAGAATTCAAGTTAGCTAATGTAAAAATAGAACCAATATCAATCTTTGAAGAAAAATACCTTAAATAAAGTGGTAGGATGGACAGGCCAGAAGTATTGAATTCCCAAGACTTAAAGCAATCAACCAATGACTGGTGGGAGTGTGTTCACAGTATTTCATTTCCTTCTACCTCTGAAATGTCTTCTAATACAGGGCTACTTTGTGTGTGGGGGATTAGGGGAGGTTTGGACCACACCTGGTAAAATTCAGGGACTATTCCTGGCTTTGTGCTCAGAAGTAACCTCTGTTAGCTCTTGGGGTACTGTAAATGGTGCGGGAACTAAAACTAGGATTAGCTATATGCAAAGTAAGTACTGTACTTACCTCCTCTACTATCTCCTGAGTTCTAGTGCTGGCATCTTAAACATTTGGCATTCTTGACATCATATTTTTGTTTAGTTTTTTTTTTTTTTTTGGTCATACTCAGTTATCCTCAGAAGTTACTTGTTGCAGTGCTTGGGGACTAATGGAATGAAAGGGATCAAATCTAGGCCTACAGCATGCAAGACAATCATCACGCCTACCGTATTATTACTCCATCCCATACACTACATCTTTTATTAGAAAAGCTTTATGTGACCTTGGGCATATAGGTATAAGAAATAGGTGTGCACATTAAACACTGATAATGACTTATAAAGATATTTATTTTAAAAACAAAATTTTGAGATTTTTTGTGATCCCTCACTTTAAGTTATGCAATCCCTATGAGGATTATTACCCACAGTTTAAGATGCTAGAGTCTGTGGTAGTCATTGAAATCTTATAAACCAGTTAAATGTCTCATTTTGCATGAGTTATACTTCAGGAAATAGGAAACTGAAGTGATATTGTTGAACCTTTAACAGAAATCTTAGAAGAGTCATGAAAATTTAATATGTCTGATTATATTTTCAATAAGTTTGAGATATTTTATATTCAACTATATTTCCTCCTAATGTAAGTGGACAGGATTCTAAAATCAATTATGAGAAGAATTATTTGTAAGGATTTTCAAGTGAATTTGTAATTAATTGGATAATGTATTAGATCTCTGAATAATAGTGCTTGAATCTAAAGGAGTAAAAAGATCCAGTATTTATGACTCGCAGACATGGGGCAGAGCTGCTACTGGCTCTCCCTGTGACCAGCCGCTCATGAGGTCGCCTGGGAGGGATGGTGGGTTCTAGCCCTGGCCCACCACCCCAGCAGAGCCTCGCAACAAGCCAGACGACCCCCCACTCCATGAGGGCCTCCATTTTCCACATCCGGACTTCTCTCTCGTCAGACCTCCACCCAGCAGCCAGCCACAGCGCCCCACTCTGAGTTCCCCCCTGAGCAGTCTTTCTTAAATCGGCTCAGACCTCCACCCAGCAGACCAGCCTATCAGCGCCCAGCTCGCACGGCTGCGCGGTTCATCAATATATGCTGGACTTAGAGATGCCTACAAGAGTATGCTACCTGCATGGCAGAGCCTGGCAAGCTACCCGTGTTGTATTTCATATATATGCCAAATACCAGTAACAATTATAGACCTCATTCGGAATGGATTGAGGCTCTTTATGTTCCTGGAGCAAGCAGATGCCCTTGGGCTCTACTAGCATGAGACAGGACATATGGAGATGTTACTGGGGCCCGCTCGAGCAAATCGATGATGAACGGGAAAACAGTGATTTATGCTTTGGTCAAACTGACAACCAAATTTTAGGATTTTTTGTTTGTTTTTGGGCCATAACCAGTGGTGCATGCTCAGAGATCACTCCTGGCAGTACTGGTGATTATACTGGGGTTAGGCATGTGCAAGACAATTACCTTGACTCCTGAACTGTCTCACTGGCCCAATTATAAGGGTGTTAAACGAGAAACTAAAACATGTAAACATATATAGACACACATATATACATATATATGTATACATATATATATACACACACATATATATGTATATATATGTATATACTGATCCAATATCACTTATATTGTCTGACATATTGACATAAGGGATCACTCCCGGTGGTGCTCAGGAGACTATATAGTGCCGTGGACTGAACCATGTCTTCTGAGTACAAGGAAAGCCTTTACCCAAGTTACTATCTCTCCAGTCCACTAACGTCTCCATTAAGATAAATGTTATTTACCCTAGGAAAAAAGGATAGAATAACAGTACATGTGAATTACTTTGAATAAAAATGCACACACATTCACACACTCGAGAGAGATTGTGGTCTCTCCTAAAGGTGGGAGAGAGACAGACATGGGGCAGAGCTGCTACTGGCTCTCTCTGTGCCCAGCCGCTCATGAGGTGCCTGGGAGGGATGGCAGGTTCTAGCCCTGGCCCGCCACCCCAGCAGAGCCTCACAACAAGCCAGACGACCCCCCCACTCCATGAGGACCTCCATTTTCCACATTTTCCACATTTTCCAGACTTCCTCCTCGTCAGAATTCCACCCAGCAGACCAGCCTATCACAGCCCAGCTCATAGAGATCCACCCTGCTGCAGTCTTTTTTAAATCCAGTTTATCAATAAATGCTGGATTTAGAGATTTTGACTACAAGAGTATGCTATCTGCACAGCAGAGCCTGGCAAGCTACTCTTTTCGTATTTGATATGCAAGATACCAGTAACAATTATAGACCTCATTCCCATGACCTGATGGAATGGTTTGAGGCTCTTTATGTTCCTGGAGCAAGCAGGTGCCCTTGGGCTCTACTTGCATGAGACAGGTCATATGGAGATGTTACTGGTGCCCGCTCAAGCAAATCGAAGATGAACGGGAAGACAGTGATACAGTGATACACATTCACACACATCATGTATATATAAATATTCCCTCTCACCAATACCCCCTATCCCCCATCTCCTACCCCTGCCCCAGTCTGCCTCTATGGAAGATACTTCTCTCTCTCTCTCTCTCTCTCTCTCTCTCTCTCTCTCTCTCTCTCTCTGCATTATAGTTTGTCATGACAACTGATAGGTTGACATGTATATCCCTTTACCTACTTCAGCACTCAGCTTTTGCCCAAAGTGATCATTTCCTACTATCACTGTCATAGTGGTCCCTTATTTATCCTAACTGCCCTCTGCCACCCTTCTACTTGAGGAAGGCTTCCATCCATGAACCAGTCCTCCTGGCCCTTGTTTCTATTGTCCATGAGCAGTAGTGTCATACTAATTTATTTTATATCCCATAGATGAGTGCAGTCATTTTATGTCTGTCTCTCTCCTTTGGACTCATTTCACTTAGCATGCTATACTCCATGTCCATACATTTATAAGCAAATTTCATGACTTTGTTTTCCTTAGTGGCTCCGTAGTATGGAACATAAGACCTTGGGACACAACTTATTTTTTAAAGCTTCAGAAGGCTTTTAGGAAGTGCATTTTGAAAAAAGCATTATATCATTTCCCCTTGTTGATTGCTCTGAGCTTGCTGTAGCCTAAAAGACCAAATGAAATAAAACTAGTGCTAAAGGAATCACGTAAATTATGAAATAAACTGTTTGAAGTGATTTTTATTGCCTTAGCTTAAATATTAACGCAGGGATATAATTTAGGATGATGACTAATATTCTCTCATGCAACATTAATGATAAGAATGTCTGGTGACAGCAATCATAAATAAAACTATCCATTTCTATTGTTTGTTACTGGGACCTCACTTTTTAGAATCTTTGCTTTAGATGTCTCTGCATTTCTTTTGAGCTGTATGAAAATTTCTGTGCATATATTTTTTGATTTTAACATAAGCCCCTTTTAGTATTAAAACATTAATCTATTAAAATATCACACTGTTCCCATATCCCCTCAAACATTCCAAAACAGGGGAACCAAAGAGTAACCTATGATTCTCATCCAAATAGTTTTTGTTATGAATTATATCACAGTGTACACATCTCTAAGTGTCTATATTTTGAATAGTTTACCATGGAAGTTGTGGGAAGGGAGAAAGGGGCTGGCATAGGAAACTGTTTAGTTCTATAGTAATACATTAGCAATTAAAAACAATAGGTAGAAGTAAACAATTTAGTTTTGAAGGGTGTCGACATTCACTTCTCATCAGATTCATCACAGTAGGCTATAACTTTAAGTACTGTCCTTTCATGTTTTGTTTCTAGTGACTGAAAATTATGATGTCATGCATGTCTGCAGGTGTTTTTAAAAACTGCTTATTGCTCTTTAAGCCCCGCTCCTGGGACAGAGCATAGGTAAGTGTTAGAAGCAATTCAACAGTTAGACTGTCTCAGTCAGTATTTGTGGGATCTTTTTCTGATGTAAAATTGTCAAGCCATCAGGAAGGTCTTACTTTGTCAACATATTTCAGCTAATTAAATGTTTGTGTGCCCAGTAGACATTAAACACTCTGTGGGTCAGTTGTTTTCTGTTTCATTTTCATAACTTTTGTCAAAGCCTATTCTCAGATCAGCCTTGGAGCAGCTTTCTTAGATCCACAAAGGAATGCTGGCTACTAGTTAGAAATGTGTTAGAAAATGGAGTGTTTTGATTGTATGAGGAGTTTGTCCAAATAAAATTAGTACAATTATCAACTGTTGAGTATCATAAAAGCTTTTAACAGGGCTTAAAAACTCTCTTAAAGTTAACGTTGTAGTCTAAAATTTTTCTCAAAGATTATAGATGTTTCACATTTCAGGGAAATTGCTATTATTCTTAACTATCTGTTGGTCTACCTAGACACCACTCTATAGAGGGAGTGAATATGTGTGGAACAGGTGTGATAGTAACTTCTGCTTTCACAACATGATTTTATTTTTTCAGCTTTATTTTTCTTTACTTCTTTATTTTTCAGCTGTAGCTGTAATTGATTGTCTCCTTGATATTGAATGCTCTATCTTCACTCCCCACCACCAAAAACTCTCTTGCTCCCTATTTTTTCCTTTTCCTCATCCCTTTCCTACCACTTCTGCCCCTTTGTCTTCAATTCTCATTTCTCAATATAGGACTATTTAAATTTTGTTGTGTCTGGGCGCTTGCCAGGGTCCCCGGCAGTCCCGGGAAGCGAGTTCCCTTCTACCTCCGAAGCCGGCGAGGAATGGATGAAAACTCAGGAATCCGATGCAGTTTTAAAAGGCTTTTACTTATCACAGGTTCAGGCGTACAAATCAGCAAAAGGAAAAGCCCGGTGCTTAGGATTCCAGGCTAGAACCCCAGCCACGTGTAGGCCAAGATGGCGGCCACCACATGTAAAGGCCCTGTAAAAGGAGAAGACAAGACTCCCAAGAAGGGTGAGCGCTCACAAAGAGAGAGCCCAAAAAAGAAGCGCAAGAGAGGAAACAGGCTAGTTTATACCCCTGCAACTCAAACCTTCCTCCCATTGTTCTGGAAAGCAGGGAGGGTCAAATGCCCTTAGGTAATCCCTCCCTGCACCTCACCTAGGCCCTTTTGTATGCTAATGTTTTGAGCCAAGATCTGCCTGGAAATGCCTATATAGGGTAGAGAAGGGGTTTCTGAGATGGCATGTCTCTGTACCAAAGACTAATACTAATGCCAGTTAAATATTTCTCCAAGCCTTCACAAGTCTCTTCTACTTCATTGTAGTTTTGTATTTTAGTTGCCTTTGAGTATATCAGGGAGCCATGCTTGTTTGCTTGGAAGCAAACAGCATTTCTCTCTGGTCTAATTACTTAGGGGTCCTGCGTGGCCAGGCAAATATGCTGGTAAGATCTAGCTAGTCCCACGATGATTGTGGTAGCATGGGAGAATATTTATACCAGCTAGTACAGCATACATGGTCAGATAAACTGCCACATTTAGACTACCCCCCTTATCTACAAAGTGATTTGCAGGCGGCAATTTAGAGCAGGTGCAGCGGCCCTTAGAGGAGTCCTGCAACATTGTTGAAGCAAAATTTCAGTGTTGAAATTACAAAGACTGTGGAATTTTATATTCTATTTAGACCACTGTTGTATAGTAAATTATTCTTGAAGAAAATCTCTGGTTGGGGACCGGAGCGATAGCACAACGGGTAGCATGTTTGCCTTGCACACGGCTGAACTAGGGTTCGATTCCCAGCACCCCCATATGGTTCCCTGAGCACTGCCAGGATTAGTTCCTGAGTGCAGAGCCAGGAGTAACCCCTGAGCATTGCCGGGTGTGACCCAAAAAAAGCAAGGAAAAAGGGAAAAAAAAATCTATGGTTTAACTGATACCTGTTTCTAAGTGCATGAATTCTCCCCCACCCCCCAAAAACCCCAAAAGCTTAAAATATATGCATATATTTGGTTTTTATTTGTTTTCTCATACCTGAGATCAAACGTATGCAAGGCCTGTGTTCTACTGCTGAGCCCATTGAGGATCTGGTCTTTGCCTTGGGTGGTTAGAAATTTTGCTGTGATTTTCTATGGTGACTCATTTTATTAATTTTGCTGACATTGTTGGGTTCTTCAATCATGAAAGCGGTTATTGTTTTGTGAAAACTTTTAAAATATCACTCTTTCAGTTTATTTATTTTTTCCATTTGGAATTTAGATGATATGAGTTTATTTCTCATTTTTCTCGTGTTTTCTATTTCTTTTGTTATTCCTCCCTTTCACCTTTCCCGTTTTATTTTACTTGTCTAATGTCATATTTTTACTTGTCTACTGTCATAATTTTTCCATTTTTCAAGAGTTCTTTTGCTTTTCCTTGTCAACTGTCATAATTTTTCTGTTTTTTTAAGAGCTCTTTTTTGCTTTAAAATACTGCAGGCCCAGCAGTAGCGTGGCGGCCTGCGCCGGTTCCTCCCGGGCATCCCTATGTTCCCGAGCACCGCCAGGAGTAATTCCTGAGTGCAGAGCCAGAGACCCCTGAGCATTGCTGGGTGTGACCCAAAAGCAAAAAAAAAAATACTAGTTAAGGAGCTGGAGAGATACTATAATGGGGAAGGAGTTGTCTTGAACGTGGAGAACCAGGGTTCAGTTTCAGCATCCCAGTTCCTGATACACCACCAGGGGTACTTCCTAAATTCAAAGCCAGGAGTAACTCCTGAGCATGGCTGGACATTCAGTCCTCACGGCCCCTAATAAAGATTAGTTAGGGCTTTGGGATTATGGATCATGGTAATGCATCTGCTGTGTATGTGTGTGATTTATACTTTGCTGGTGTGCTATTTGGCTTTGCAACCAAGTGTGTTTTAACACTGGTGTTCCTTAACAAAGCAACAACAAAATGTTGGAAAACACTCTTATACTAGCTTCAAGGTTATAATACTTTTGTTTCTCTGAGAATCTTGATATTAGTTTTAAACATTTTCTTTTTTCTTTCTTTCTTTCTCTTCTTTCTTTCTTTTTCTTTTTCTTTTCTTTCTTTCTTCTTTCTTTCTTTCTTTCTTCTTTCTTTCTTTCTTTCTTTCTTTTTTCTTTTTCTTTCTTCTTTCTTTTTTCTTTCTTTCTTTCTTTCTTTCTTTCTTTCTTTCTTTCTTTTGATTTTGGAGTATACCTGGCAGTGCTCAGGGCTTTCTCTTGACTCTATGCTCAAGTATCATTCCTGGCAGACTTGGTGCACCATATGGGGTGCTCAGATTGGCAATGTGCAAGGCAAGTTCCCTACCCACTATATTATCACTTTGATCCCCAGATTTGTTTTTACTTCTCTCTACTATATAAAATACACATTTTATTCTCAAACTTGCTTAACTTGTTCCTATTTAACTAACTTAATATTAATTACATTTCAGATTTTTTTTCCCTCAGATGTCTGGTACTACTTTGCTATCTTGTATTCAAATAAAGGTAGGACACTACTTGCTGTAGCTCAAATATAATTAAGAAGTTCACACTGGAAGCTATGGGAGGATGATCTAAATGCATATTTAGTTGTAAAGTTTTGATATTTCCATCATTAGGGCTTCTACATTTGATTTATCTGTTTTTACATAGAATGGGCCTCTAGTTACTTTTGCAGGGATAAAGGATAACTTAAAATTTTGCTTTTGGAACTTTCTATCATCCCTAAATTTTTCAGAAATCCAAAGATGTAAATGGAATCAATTTTTAGCAGAGCCCAGGTCCCATTTAGCACTCAATTATGTACCACTCTGCATCTGGCTTCCAACAAAGCTTTCCAAATCTTATGTTATTGTCTTTTTTACAATAATACTAGTCATAGATGAATAAGACTATAAAAATCTACTTACTGTTATTTTAATGGACTTTTAGAGCGTATAAGAGTAAGATGGATATGTATAAATTAAGGTTTTTATGTGCCATCTTAATCTTTATGAAGCTTTTCTTTAGAGGCTATAGTGGGAAATCCAGAGATTACCCAAGCTATGTTCAGGTTTTCCATTAATAGAAAATACTTAACCTTAAATATATAATAAAAGTATTCCTAGGAGTTGGAGAGATAGTACAGTGAGTAAATACGGGGGGAGAGATAGTACAGTGGTAATCATACTGCTTATATTTATCAACAAACATTCCATTCTGCTCACTGCACTTAGGATTTTGTATTTGTTTTATCTCTTAAATTTGCTTTAATTTAATTGATCAAAATTCAGTGTCTATGCTAAGTTAAAGGAGTTCCTAGGAGTACATAGGAGTACAATTGTTATTGTCTAGAACTTACCTAGAAGTATACCTAGGAATACAATTGTTATTGTCTGGAAAGTGTCAGGGATGGAACCAGAGTCAACTGTGTAGAACCCTAACACCTTATACTATTTTATAAAACCATAAACACCTATACCATACAATACCTATACTACCGCTCCAGCTAACAAGAAGATATTTTAAGTAATGCAGCACTCATTTCCTCTTGTAGAGGCAACTTTTTATTTATTTCTACTTATTCTGAACTCAAGACATACTGGTGAGAATTTATTCTCTAGAAGAACGTAATAATTATTTTCTATTTTTTCCTTGTAACTCAGACTGTAAGGACTGTTTTTTATTTATTAAATCATGAAAAACATATGTTGACAAGTAACAACATGAAGACAATTTATAGTGGTATGTTCAAATGGAAACATCAGAACTTTGTCTTTCTAACTTGCCTAAACCCAGAGGATTAATGTAAAAATTCTTTAGAGCTTCTCCATATGTGTGCCTCAAATGTCCATTTTTTTTTTGTTCATGGAAAAAAAAAGACAACCGGGATTCTATGGATGAGCTACTAACATCTATCTTCTGCCTGGTATATACTTAAAGAGCAGATATTTACTGAAAAGTTTTGACAAACTACTGCACAATTTAATGGAGTCTAAGGATAAGAAATTTTGTGGTAGGGAATAAAGGTGTATAACACAATTTTAAGTGCTCTTTCATGGAAAGAAAAAAAATGTGTCAATATAAAATTTCATATGAAGAAAGAAAATATGAATGCTGTTCACTTTAGGCTCAGAAACAATTGTTTCCTACCATATATATGCCTCTTTATACTTCCCACTATTTTTTTTTTTTGCTTTTGGGCTGCACTTGGTAGTCCTCAGGGCTTACTTTTGGCTCTGCATTTAGGGATCACTCCTGGCGGGGCTCATATGCGGTGCTGGGAGTCAAATTTGCGTCTGCCACATGCAAGGTAGGAGTCGTACCTGCCAAACTATGTTATGGCTTCATCTATATATTTCTTGTAGATGATGGTTTTGGTCAATGGAATCTATCAAATTCCATTGGAATAAAGTGGCTCTATCATCTCTTAAAAATTAAAGTAGATAAAATACTAAAAAAGTAAATTAGGACCTAGTTAAGTCCCCTCCTTTCCATCTTTTCCTGCTGTGGTGAAGCGAAACCCTACATATTCCAGAAAACATTGCTGTAATTGGAAATAACCTACAACTCTGAGTTCCTTCATGAAGATATAAAATGCTAGTCCGTATTTGTTACCTAAGTAAAAAATTATTTGGTACAGCAGCTTGGTTTTTCCTAGCATAGATATCAATCAGTCTTATAGGGTAGGAAAATCAAAAAGGGGAGGAGTGGAACTTTGAATTGTTGGTTAGGTGAAGAGGGACCAAAAGTAATGGATATAATTAAAAAAATATAGAAATATTGTTTTTATGGAGGAAGACAACAAAAATGATATTTTTGACAATATTTTGTTGGTGCCAATCAAATCTCCCAGCAAACCTGTGAGAGGAGAAACTCATTGTCTTAGTAATTTACTATATCACATATTTCCGGCCCTGCCCACCCCCTGCCGCCGAGCCGCGACCCGCGGCGGCCCCACGCCCACCGCGGCTATCGCCCGCCCTCACATATTTTAAATTAAGCATTTTAACCATTTGTTTAAAATATTTGCCTGAATTACTCACCAGTTAGACTCCTGTTCTCATTTCAGTGATGACCTTTTATATCTGTTTGAACACAATTACTGTGTACTAATCACAGCTTTACAATGATGACCTTTCAATCTTCTTATTTATTATATGGGGTTTCTCAAGCAGTGTGCAGAAGATTCCTGGCCTATCCTAGTAATTCTCAGCCAATTATACAAATTGGAAGAAGAGAAGTTAATGGTCATTTGGCACTTTCTTCCAGCTTTGTTGTGAAATTTTAAACGTAAATACAATCTTCAAGTAAGGTAAATTTTCATTTTTTTTAAGTTAAGTTTTTTGTTGAGTTGAGTATTTGAGTATTTGCTGCTGATTCACACAAATTTCAACTGCTTACAGGGACAATAAGAAGACTGGAAGAAATTTCAGACATCCCTGAAATATTCACTAGTATCTTACAACTTTTTCAAGATAAAGGAAGAAAGACGATCCCTATTTGTCCTCCTCAAAGGATTACAGAGAGAATTGGCAAATGATTAAGCCTGGGAAGAAGGCCACTTGGCTTTTGTACATCAGACAAATACAAAAAAGTCAAGTCAAAGGGTTTCCCCATAAGGAGACAGTGGTAATGAGGAGGATTCTTGAGGACACATAGAGACAGGGAGTCTAAGAATCTGGATTCTAGCCTAGATCCACATATGATTTGGAGAGCTTAACTTCACACCAAAATTGAGCCAAGGCTTAGTGGAATATTTATACATTAGCAAATTTCACTTGAGTTTCCATTTCAGAAAAGATACTAAAAGAAGGAATATGGCTTGACAGTGATGATAACTGACTGGTAATGGCTACTGCTAGTGGTGGTCATGTAATTTGTAATATCCTGGTATCATCCATGATACAGGCCAACAACAAAGGGACACATATTTAATTTGTGTGTTTGGAGTAATAGAGATCTTCACATATTCTTAGCTCTTTTTTTTCTTTTTGGGTCACACCTGGCCATACTCAGGGGTTACTCCTTGGAGGTGCTCAGGGGAGCATAGAGATGCTGGGGATTGAATCCAGGTCAGCTAAGTGCAGGGAAAATGCCTACCTGTTGTAATATCACTCCAGCCCACTCTTTGTATTTTTTTAATGTTAAATGAACCTATAAGAAATGTAAAACATACAGAAAAAGGGGAAAACTTGAAAAAATATTTATTTCTCCATTCATATAGTCAGTATCTTGCAGTCCAAGATCACACAAAAATGCAATGAATTCTTGGCCATATACTACAATAATCTTTCCTAAAAACAGTTTTATTATAATAGAATAAATTTGCCAATCAAGGATTTGTTTCTGGGCAGTGAGCAGTAGTGCTAAATCCAAGAACTAAGAGTCAAAGAGTAGGCTGTAGAATCAAAGGAGGCAGAAAAGGCCCCAAAATGTAAAATAATGAAATTAAAAAATTACAGTGACAATTCCTTGTATGTCATCTACAAAATAGTTACTGCTTAAAGGATATGAAGTCCATCATATTGTCCTTATAACCCCACATAGTGTTATAAGGAAATAAGGGAAAACAGTATTTGATTCTAGTAAAGTTTGCATATCTTTCATAATTGCAATGCTGATCTTTGTTTGCAATAAATATTTATCACCACATTTTAATCCTCATTCCAGTGTTTTCCAGATTCCAATGTTTAATTAAACGTTGGGATTTTTGTTGGCACAGTGATTCTCATTTTTCCCAGCAGCAGTGTCCTTCAGCCCGTTTCCTTCCTGTGGCTTATCTATCCTAACAGTTGGCCTCTGAGTCTCATGCCATGTCCCTCTCCCCCATTCATGTCATTGTCACTTGAGCTGCTCTTGGTGCTGCTCTTGTCTCAGGGAGACATCCACTGTGCACTACCTATTCATTACTTTAGTCTTACTTTAATTTCTCAAAGTTTTAATAGTTTTACATGTACTAATTTTGTAAAACCAAAAACTATATAATTTTATACTAATTGCATATATCTAATGATACATTTATAACTATATACTAATTATACTATTTTGAGGTGCAATATAAATGTAATATATATATCACAGGTAATATAAATGTAATTATGTCCATATTGATAATCCAATTTATTATTATTTCAAAATGATTTCATTCTTTTTGTTTATATGTTATTTACTTGGTTTTGTTTCTTAGTCCAAGAGATAGAAGTTTGTATGTGATCTTTAACAGAAGTGATGAGAGTAGACATTAACGTCTTTGGCTATTTCACTACTAAAAATCTGTTGGGGTCAGATAGATATTACACCAGGTAGGACATTAGCTTTGCACACAGTTGACTGAGTTTGTACCCTTGCATCCCTTATGGTACACTAAGTGGATTTTTAATAAATGGTATATATTATTAGGACTTTCAAAATATCCAATTTAACAATCTTTTTGCCCTTTTTGGAGGCAGGGTTTAAACTATCTATAGTTGTTTTGTTGGAATAAAGCTATTGCATATTTAGTTATAAAACATTTAAAAACTGTATAATTTGTTACAGAGCTCCTATATTATTTTTACAGTTAATAAGATAATTTTGTTCTTTATACCTGTTCAGAATTGAAAAGATTCCATAGATTTTTGTCTTTTACTTGGAGAATTTAGCACATTAATTAAATTAAGTTAATTACTTTGGCTAGAGTTTGGAGGGTCATACCTAGATGTACTCAGACTTCATCCCGCCTCTGTGGTCAGGGGTCATTCAGTGCACAGATGATCATATCTGGTGCTAAGTATTGAACCTAAATTGGCTGTAAGCAAGACAACCTTGTTTCTGTCTGTGCATTTATCTTGATATTATTATTGTTTAATGAGGGATAAACATCATTTTTCCTATTCCATTTGGCTTGGTGCTTATTTTTAGCACATCTAATGTCTTCTTTCTTTTTTAAAAAATTGTATTATGTCACCATGATATAAACAATTACAAAGCTGTTCTTGATGAGGATACAGTGTTACAGCACCATCCCTACACCAGTGCACATTTACCAATACCAATGTCCCCAGATCCCCTCCCCTCCACCACATGCCTCTATTCACATCTTATGGTGTTTTCTGAGATCTTTCTGCTGCTCATCTTCAAGCTCACTGATTCTGTCTTTGGCTTTTGTCATTCTACTGTTGAGGGCATCCATGGGGTTTTTCATTTCACCTACAGAGTTTTTTTATTGAATAACAATTTTGTTTCCACTTTTCTTATTTCTGCTCTCATTTCCTCCTATATTTTATTGGCTATTAATTCCACTGTTTCTTTCATGTCCACTTGAATTTTATTGGAATGGTCCACTGTGTCTTCAAAGTTCATTAAACATCCTCACCATTTCCTCTCTGAATTGTTTGTCAGAGAGATTATGTATGTGGATATTCCTCATTGAGACTTCAGGGCTCTTTCTTACATCACTCCTCATGGTGGGTATCTGCGTTGTTTCTCCATGATGCTGTGGTTGTCTGGAGGTGAGTCCTACTAGAGAACTTTTAGTGTCTTCCTCTCTGCCAGGTAGGTCTCTGGGGAGGTTTAGTAGATTGTGCCTTCCTTTTATTTTTCAAGGATATTACTTTCCTCTTTAGTATTCTTGTGTGACTCATGTGGGATCTCTAGTCCTGATTCAGAGGTCACATTCTTAGACCTGAACTTAATGTTAATTTTAGATGGGAATGATACTGTTTATTGTTTTGGCTGTTTTTTTTTTTTTTTGTGAGTTTTGGTGGTTTTTTGAATGGACTATTTGCCTAATGTGGTTCTCGTTGCTAGGCTTCCCTTGTAAGAGACCAAGATGTGGGACCAATTCAATATGGAAGGGAAAATTAACTTGTATATGCATGAGTGGCTGCCAGTCCGAAAGCCATGCTCCCCAGCACAGTGGCTGTGGGGTGGGGGAGCTTAGGCGACATGTTGGTACAAGTCCTGAGGTCAGAATTTCAGCCTTTTGCCAGTTTTAAATGTAGCTGTCTCCTTTTCCACCCTCGTGTTTGTTCAGCTGCCTGGGCTTGAGCAAGGGCCTACTTCCTTGCTGTCACTCACACCATCTGGGAAGCCACATCCCCAAGTTTTCTTTCTGAGTAAGAATATACAATTTACTTATATAATTTCTTCTAACAGGTTTATTAGATATAATTCCTTGTTTTAGTGGCTGCACTAGGATAAACAGCTTTATATAAATTTAACTTATCCCCAGATACTTTCAAGTGATGATGTACCACATTATCTAGAGAATAAGAAATTTAAAATTTTATTGAGTCATCCCTTCCATCATGAACTTACGATATTTTTGCCACTGTTTAATTTATACATAGATTTATTTTTGTCAGAGAATGCTAGGTTGCCCAAAAAAAATCAGAGACTAGGGAGAGGAGCTCTCAGTCTGTCCCAGGGGATCAGCAGCCAGTAGACAGAGAAAGACCTGCGAATCCAGCAAAGTTTCAAAAGGCTTTTCTCACACTTGTTCTGGTGTACAATTCAGTAATAGGAAAACCCCGGACTTTAGGTCCCTGCTGGGCCCTGGCCACATGTAGGTTTAGAATCCTAGGCCAGATTGCCATTACGATGTGCTTAGGCCCAATAGGGTAGAGAATGGAGAGAAAGAAAGCACAGACAGAGAGCAGGCAGGGAAGAGAGGAGAAAGAAAAGAGTGGAAAAAAAAAAGAGAGAAGGCTTCTGCTTTTATATCTTTTTTAGTCCCTGCCGCCCATATCAATGGATAGCAGTCAAGGCCAACCCCTTCAGGTTTGCTTCTCCCAGGACCTATCCTAATCCCATTTAAATATTAATATTGCCCCAGCCAAGTTCTGCCCTTGAAACTTCCCTGCAGGCCCTATGCAGAGTGGGGAAGGGTATGTATCTGTACCATGATATTCTACAACCAGGTATATATTTATACAAGTCTTCACAAGATCCTTTGTCTTTACTTCATAGTTGTTTGGGATATTAGCCTTTAGTATTATTAGACAGTCACCTTGCTTGGAAGCAAACAGTGTTTTTCTCTGACTTAATTATAACTATATTATACTTAGACATCCAGCATAGCCAGGTAAAAATACTGGTAAGATCTGTCTAGTCCCATGATGATTGTGGTAGCATGAGAGAAAATATTTATATCAGCTAACATAGACTACATGGTAATATATACTGTCACACAGAGTCACAGATCCAAACTGTTTCCCTGCCCTATCTACAAAGTGGCATACAGGAGGTAACTTTAGGCAAGATGCAGAGACTCTGCAACAGTGTACTGAAACAGTTATGATGCAATAAAATGTTTAGAGCATCAATTCTCTTTCTGTTTTGGCATTGTTCTTTCTAATCCTTTAGTTGTTTTTTCTTACTTTCCTCTCATTGTATTTTCAGAGTTTCTTCTCTTTGTAGCTCTCTACAGGGCTCTATTGTGTGAACTTAGTTTCTTTTGGTCCTCTGTTCTTACAAATCCTTATTTTCATCTCAAGGATCCATTGTCTTCTGTCTGGGCCTCCAACCCATCCTGTGCTATACCTTGGAAATTTCTCAAGCAGTAAGCTGGGACAATTAGGATGACCTCATTTGAATCTATAGGTGAGAATCTAGAGAATCATAATTGTTTATTTAACCATGACCATTTTAAGGGGCTATTAGATAATTTTCAATTTTCACTATATAATAACATTTCATAAAAAATTTGTCTTTGAGTATAATACCCTTTATTCCTTGATATCCCATATCTTGGAAAACATAAACTCATATTATATTCATTTGCTTTTTTATGTTCCAGACAGTAGGGTAACTCCATGATACGTTATTTGATCTTTAGTGCTGGGGAAGCCTCATAAGTTTCTTTTTAATATTTAAATGAACTAGTCTGTTAAAATATGCTTCATCTAAAACACCATACAGATACTCATTGTTTCTAGAATAATATATAAAATATGGATATCAGATTGTTAAAAAGGAAACCATGAAATTCTATTTAAATGTTTATTATTATCAAATTATATTATGCATAATATGTTTGGAAGACATAAGAATAAAGTAGTATCAAAATAAATTATAATCAGGATTTGGGGTTATGACTCAAGTGGCAGAGCACAAGGCCAACATGCAAGGCCCAGAATTCAACCCCTGTGACCACATGGCCCACTGAGCACCACCAGGTACTTGGTATACCCCAAATATGAACAGGTCAGAATAGTGCACTGTGAGACCTGCTGCTGGCCAGCAGCATCTCTGGGTCCCCAGGTATTAGAGACGCCACTGGGTGTTTTCCCTATAAAAAAATCTACAATGATACTACTGAAACACAATCATTGACACTATTTTGGAATGTGTGAAGTTCTAATTCATTCTTTGCATATACTAGAATAAATTAAGAATACATTTTAGTGACATCTATAATCCAAAACATGATTTTTAGTGGATCAATGGAACTCTACAGAGTCAAATTCTTTAATTACTACTCTTTAATGGCAGCATTTGAGATGATCTTAAATCTCCACTGTTATGAAAAAATTTTATATAATATGAATTATTGTCCATAATTCTTTATATAAAACATATTCTTAGCTAAATAATTACCTGTCTTGTCTTCCTTGTTATAGACAAAGGGAACTGATAACTTTGTTTGTAGAATGTGCTTGCCTTCCCAGGCAGACGGAATATTTTATCTTGGGATAGTATTGATTGATTTTAATGTTCATTTTGCTTTACTGCATTGTTAACACTATGGGTATAAATAAACTTCAGTTAGTCAAGCAACTTCTTTGTATTCATGGTAGTTAATTGAAAAATTCTATAAGTAGGAGGAAGATTAATGAAGATTGTCAAAGTTGTTAGCAAACAGTGATCCAGATGCTGAGATAATTTTTCCTGCTTGGTTTATTTCTCCATTTTCACAGGCTGGAATAAATATATCACTGGTGGGGGTGGAATTTGGGGACGATGAATTCAGTCAAAAATACATATGAAAGTCACCACCTATAATTGTGGCTAGTGATCATAACAATGTAATTCAAATTCTGAACTTCTTTCTTATTAGTTCTATGGGTTTCTTAAACAGTTTATGTCCTGATTCTTGCATCTGTAAACTGGGAAATGTATAAATTCTCAATGGTCATTGTGAAAAATTAGATAATAATATAAAACATTTAGAATAATGCTTGGCATTAGTAATGAGTTGGGATCATGTAGGTATTATTAGTATCAATCTTCTATAAGACCTTAAATAAATTCATTTTATGTAATAAATTAATTTTAAGATAATTACTATCTTAAATTTTTAATTGGGTGAAGCCACTGGTTAGATTTTTTGTAAAAAAAAGTAAGGTTACATTAAAGTCTAATGAAATCACTCAATTTTACTTAATAACTGAGCCCACAGATTTTACTGCTAATCAAAGACATGGTTAAGAAATATTTCAGTATCCGGTTCCCATGAAAATACTTTTTAAAATATTTGGAAAATGGTCTCATCACTTTCATCTTAGAACCTGCTCACCAAAGCTAACTTCCTTCCTGAAATAATATGTTTTATTATTGGATAATGACACAAACTAGATAAGAAGTTTTGTCGATCACCAAACCAGAGCTTCTATCTGGCTTCTATTTCTACTTTGAATGAATTCGAACAAATCACACATCTCCATTTTTATTTTTAGCCATATTATAACTTTGTTTTCACTCCTTCAAATAACTCAATAAATTTTCCTTAATATTTTTCTAAGATGGACCAGACTTGTATTTAAAAAACTGGGTCCATCTTTCAAAAAAAAATCCTCTATAATTAATTTTTATCTTCACTTGTATCACTTGTCTTCCCATTGTTCATCGATTTGCTCAAGTGGGTGCCAGTAATGTCTATTCAATGGGAATGAGATCCATTATTGTTACTGTTTTTTTTGGCATATCGAATACACCACAGGTAGCTTGCCAGGCTCTGCTGTGACCTAATAGTGATTCAATAAAATATTTTTAAAGTTGGCATCAACCCCATTTTAAAATTAAGATACATTGGTCAGAGATAGTACAGCAGGAACAACACTTGCCCTGCATGCAGCTGACCAAGGTACAATGCTTGGCAACCCGTATTGTACCTAATCTCAACCAGGAATGATCCCTGACTGCAGAGCCAAGAGTAAGTTCTTAGCACCACAGGCTCCCCAAAAAGGGAGGAAAGGAGGGAGGAAAGTTTATATCTTAATCATTTAAATAAGAAAACTTCACGTTTATATTTAACCAAAAAAATTGAGATATTAAGGAACATTATTAGGTCTAGTAATGTTGTCTAGTGGTAGTGGTAGATTGTCTGCTTTGTATATGTGAGGTTCTGGATCATAAATTTGATCTCTGGCACTACAAAATAAATAATACAAAGAGTAACATAACTAAAATTTTATTTTTATGCATGTGAATTAGAGATTTGTCATGGGAATAATTAGTTAATATTGATGCATTGTGTAGTCATTTCCAATTCCAGAGGATATAGGAAATTATTATGCAGATTTCAACATATATTTATCATTTCACATATTTTAAATTGATTTTTCTTTCTTGAAAATAATTTTGTTTTTACAACATCAAATATTAGAATAATAACTTTCTATAGAAATCAGCATTTTGAAGACTTTGATATATTCTGCTTTGTTCTTTGTGTCATGAGTTGTAGTGGTATATTCAGGAAAAAAATAAATCATTTTCTTGTTTCTTTACTATAGCTATCTACCTATTTTGACTTTGAAAATGATAGCACTATTCCCTTTGTTCACTCAGGATGGGGAAAGGTATTACAAGTGTTCAAGACAACATGCTAATTTTATATATGTAAGGTAAAAATATGAAGCAAGTTGTTAGTGCTCAATGCCTCCAACTATTTTAATGACAGAACCCAAATTAGAAGTAACACTTGGGGCCCAGGTTACCTGGTGTGTGAATAGCTGGTTCTGGTCAGAGTCCCATCACCTCAGATGGTCCATAGAGTTTTTTTTTTTTTTGCTTTTTTTGGGTCACACCCGAGATGCTCAGGGGTTACTCCTGGCTCTGCACTCAGGAATCACTCCTGGCAGTGCTCGGGGAACCATATGGGATGCCGGGGATTGAACCCGGATCGGCTGTGTGCAAGGCAAATGCCCTACCCACTGTGCTATTGCTCTGGCCCCTGGTCCTTAGAGTTTCTCCAGGATTGATCCCTGAGTGCAGGGCTAGGAGTAAGTGCTGAGCAGTGGTATGTATTGTCATAAACAAATCAACAAATAAAATTACCCTAAAGATTTGAGGTCCTAGGAGATGACTCCAGTGGTAAAAACAACAGCCTTGAAAGTGTGAAGTGTGAGGCCTTGAGGTTAATCCCCAATGCTGCCCACATATATCATGTATGGTCTCAGGGAGCTCCATAACCACATGTATAAGCACCACAGACAAACATAAGTAACCTCCATTTACCACCACAAAAACAAAGGGAAGGGAAAAAGAAATTCATTTCATTTCAACTTTAAAGAGCAATAAAAGAAATGACAGATGACACATATTTATCAGTAATATTTTATAAAGATTTTGTTCCCAAGTTAAAAAAAAATCTTGCTAATTTGAACACTATTAATTGACCAGTACCAAAGCAGGACTTCATGGAGGCCCAAGCAATCCTTTCTGTCTCATGATGTCACTAAGAAAGAAGAGATGTGCACAGATAAAAATTCTAAGAAGATTTCAAGGTGGCAGATGGGACTGAGAGGTAGTAGATTGAAGGGAGGACGATTTAGGGAGAAAGACGGGAAAGAACAGCAATCAACCAGGGCTGAAGCAGTTGTTAAGAACCCTTTGGGGAAATGTTTAGAGTATTAATAGATTCAGCTAAACATCAGTCTTTTCCTGTCTACCTCATGCTCTGGAATACAGTTAAAAGGAAAACACCCACCAGAAGGACCTAGGCAATTATTTACAATTTGCCTCCAAACTCCTAACACTTCTATAGAGCCTAGCCAGCTTCCTCTTCAATTGAAGTCAAGTGCTTTTCGCAACCCAAATACCTTTCCCACTTCTTTTCCGAGTCAAACTGCACCCATCTTTCCTCCAATTGACTCATACTGAAATTATTTGGCCAGGTTGCACTGTTTTAACTATAGGTGTAACACTTCAGCTACAGGTACACTTTTGTTAGGAAAATCACTCCTGTGTTACTAGTTTTTAAAAGTTTAAACCACGACCTTAAAAAGAATATACCTTTTCCTAATCTAATAAAGAAACACCATAACTCTCACGTTTTGTTGTGTGTGTTTGTTTGCCTCCCAGAAAGGCAATTGGGGCACAAAAGCCTAAGAGGGAGCGGACCGACCCGTGCTCAGGACAAAAACTATCGTCCCACAGTTACCAAACAGAACCACGATCTGATTTATAAATATTTCCCTTATATTAAAATAGTTTTATTGAGGGACGGAGGGTCATATTGAAACAAGAATAAGTTCCTGGTTTTGTTCTCTGATCACTACCAGGTGACACCCTTTCCTAATAACCAAGTATGCTTTTATGGGCAACTGGAATTTCAGGGTTAATCCTTGACTAATTACCTATGGGCTTGGGGTGATATGGGATGCTTGGAGAGCGATGACCATGTGCAAGGCAAATACCCTACCTATTGTGCTATTGCTCCAGCCCAACAAAAATTTTATTGAGTTATCACTTGTCACTTGACTTCCCTTTGTTCGTCGATTTTCTTGAGTAGGTGCTAGTAATGTCTCCATTCATTGGGAATGAAGTCCATTATTGGTACTGTTTTTGGCATATCAAATACACCATGGGTAGCTTGCCAGGCTCTGCCATGGCTCTGAATTCATCGCTAGGGACCCAGTGGGCCCAGTATTTTTCTATGTCAGACCATCAACCACCCAGGGCCCATGGGGCAGAGCCCTGGGTGTAGACAAGCCTGTCTCCTGTCTGCCACCTGTAGAGGGAGCTGGGCACTGCAGCCACACCTGCAACACCTTGAGGGCAGGTTTTGAGTTATAATACAAAGAAAAATATTGTTTATTTTGAGTATGCAATTCTATGAGTTTCAATAAACATCACTTGATCACTTGAATCCGTTATTCATTGATTTGCTCGAGCGGGTGCCAGTAACATTTCCATTGGACCCTATCATGTGCCAATGTAGCCCAATGGCATCTGGTTGATTCAGGAATATGAAGAGCCTCAAACCCTTCCTTCAGGGTCTTGACAAGGAAGTCTGACCATCTTGTAGGTGGGCGGCCACGTGATCTTTTGACATCCCGTGGGATCCAGTCGGTAATGGCTCTAGTCCAGCGGTTGTCTCTAAATCACATTACATGTCCAGCCCATCTGATTTTCGATGCCTCGGCAAACGAGACAGCATCCCTGATTCTGGAATAGTGACGGAGGTCAGAACTCCGGATTCCTTCTCTCACTTGAGTGAGGCGTGATATTCCAAGCATAGCTCTTTTGGTTCCTCTCTGGGAGACCTGAATAGCATTCTCATCCTGCTTTCATAGGGCCCAGGTCTTGAGGCGTATGTTAATGCAGGGAGAACGGTGGAGTCAAAGAGATGTGCCAGGAGCCGGAGGTTCTTTTTCCTTTTAGCTGTTTCTTCGATGCCTTTGAAGGCATTCCATGCTGCTCTCTCTTCCTCCTGCGCACCTCAGATTTTAGGTTGATCATCATGTTGATTTCTCGACCTAGGTACACATAACTGCTGCATTCAGAGATGTTGTTCCATTGAGAGTGAATGGGGCCTTCAATAAACATAGATATTAATATTAGATATGTAGCTATAACCATATTCATTTTCATAACATTTATAACCCCCTAAAGTTCTCTCATGTCTTTTATAGTTAATTCCATCATCTCTCCTAGTATAGAAAACCACTGATCTAAATCTGACTCCATAGTCTGGCATTTCCTAGAAATTACTAATAATTAGAATTGTATGACACGTAATTTTAATAAGCCGGAGAGATAGCAAAGTGGGTAGAGCATTTGCCTTACGCTGCCAACCTGGGTTCAATCTCTAGCATTCCATATGGTCCTCAGAGCACCACCAGGTGCAATTCCTGAGTGCAGAGCCAGAAGTAATGATTGAGCATCGTTGGGTGTGACCCAAAAAAGCAAAAAAAAAAAAATAGTAATTTTAACAAGAACCATATAGCTTTTCTGTAATAGTATTTGGGCTTCATTTGTATTTTAAAATTGTTTTTGGTTCCTTCTTATCTTTAAATAATGTTTTTATTTACTTATTGAGGGAAGGTTTGGGCCATACCAGGTAATGCTCTGTAGTTACTCCTGATTCAGCACTCACAAGTGTTTCATTTTTGGTGGTGCTCTGGAGACCATATGGGATACTGTGGATCAAAATAAGGTTGGCTGTGTTCAAGGCAAGTGCCTACCCACTGTCTTGTCTCTCCCACTACCTCTAAGTAATATTTTACTGCATACATATAATACTGTTTAACTATTGATAGACATTTAGAGTGTTGCCAGGGTTTGATTATCATAAATACTGTTTTTTAATACATTCCTGTCTTTGTTTAGTTATTTTTTTCATTGACTATGGTAGATGCTTAAGAGTATAATTGCTGTTTTGTCTAGAAAATGAATGCTTAAATATTTAAAGAAACCACTAAATCTTTTCAAAATGGTTGTACCATCAGAGGTGACTACAAGAGTATGCCACCTGCACAGTAGAGCCTGGCAAGCTACCATCACGTCGTATTTGATATGCCAAATACCAGTAACAATTATAGACCTCATTCCCGTGACATGATGGAATGGTTTGAGGCTCTTTATGTTCCTGGAGCAAGCAGATACCCTTGGGCTCTACTAGCATGAGACAGGACATATGGAGATGTTACTGGTGCCCGCTCAAGAAAATCGATGATGAACGGGAAGATAGTGATATAAGGTTTCTGATATCCCTGTTTTGTTTCTAGCCTTTGAAATGTCTTTTGATTATATCAGTTTTAATAAATGGTTGGCAGGTTTTTGGTGTGTAGCTCTAATTTGTAGTTTTTAAATTACTATCCATGTAGAGTGCTATTGTATATGATTATCTTCTTATATACCTAATTATTGAAGTATTTAGCCAATATCTTTTATTTAGTCAATATCTTTTAGTCATAAATCAAGATATTTAGTCTTTATTTATATTTATTTAGTCTTTATTTATATTTAGTATTTATTTATGTTTATATTTAGTCAATATCTTTTAACCAATATTTAAATATTGAGTTGCTTGTCCTCTTAGTACTGAATTAAAAGTTTTAGTGTATTCTGAACACAATACTTTCAGAATTGATATAAGTTTAAAATACTTTCATAGTCTATGAGTTGTCTTTTCTTTTATAAATTTATTTTTAGGAAAAAGTTCTTAATTTGGATTAAGCCTCATTTATAAAACTTTAATAGATTATGATTGTGATATAATATTTAAGAAACCAAGTATAATCAACACAAAGTATTTTCTTCCCAAAAATTTTATAGTTAAAAATTTTAGATGTGAGGCTGGAGTGATAGCACAAGGGTAGGGCATTTGCCTTGCATGCGGCTGACCCCAGTTTGATATCAGGCATCCCATATGGTCCCCGAGCACTGCCAGGAGTAATTCCTGAGGTAGAACCTGGAGTAACTTCTGAGCATTTCTGGGTGTGGTCCAAAAAAGAAAAAATATAGATTTGGGACTGGAGCAATAGTACAGCAGGTAGGGCAGTTGCCTTGCACACAACTGACCTGGGTTTGATCCATAGCATCTCTTATGGTCCCTGAACACTGCAAGGAATAATTTCTGACTGCAGAGCCACAAGTAAACCCTGAGTATTGCTGGGTGTGACCCAAGAAGCCAAGAAAAAAATTAGATTCAAGCTTGTAATCCATTTTAACTTATTTTTTCATATGGTACAAGGAATGGATCAAATTTATTTTAATGCATATGAATATCCAATTGTTTTAGCAAAATTTATAGACAAGTCTATATTTTCCTCTGACATCTGTACTATTTGGAAGGAAGTTTCATTACATAGCCAACTCCTAACGAGTAAGAAATTTTGTTCCATATACTTTGTTGCACAGAGACACTTTATATTCTCTCAATTAGTCTTTTATATTTGTCAGTGCATACTCTGAGGCGTTTCTACTCTTGGCAGCATATCTCAACCTGGGTGATGTGTTTGCCTAAGGATTCCCAGAATAATAAAAGGGGGCAAAGGTGACGTGGATACATAGAGGGGTCAGAGCATGAACTCAATGACCACTCTAGGGCCAGAGCCACAGGAAGGAAACAGGGTCAGAAGGAAGTCTGACAAATACTGCTTCAAATAACAATCCATTACTATTTCATTTTTTCCTTTTCATACCTCCTCATTATTCCAAATGTTATTCATCATTATTAATTATTTCAAATGTGCCTTTATAGATTATCCTGCCATTCTCACATGTTTGCTATTCTTTATATCTTATTTTCTTTGGTTGCCAATTTGGAAATTTTATCTTTCTGTCTGTCTGTCTGTTGGACTGTCTGTCTGTCTGTTGGACTGTCTGTCTGTCTATCTATCTATCATCTATCTATCTATCTATCTATCTATCTATCTATCTATCTCTATCTATCTATCTATCTGTCTGTCTGTCTGTCTGTCTGTCTGTCTGTCTGTCTGTCTGTCTGTCTGTCTGTCTGTCTGTCTATCTATCATCTATCTATCTATCTATCTATCTATCTATCTATCTATCTATCTATCTATCTATCTATCATCTATCTATCTATCTATCTATCTATCTATCTATCTATCTATCTATCTATCTATCTATCTATCTATCTACCTGTCTGTCTGTCTGTCTGTCTGTCTGTCTGTCTGTCTGTCTGTCTATCTATCATCTATCTATTTATTTTTTTGACCAAATCCAGCAGTACTCAGCAGTGCTCCT
>JAJIBD010015085.1:0-27768 GCA_021461705.1 Cryptotis parvus
TTACTAGTGTAAGCATTTTGATCTATAGTGAAACAAAACTCTCCTCCAGCCTCAGTGGATAAAATATCAGAATTTTTATTGATTAAATTATGAAATGAATTTGACTATTAGGGTTAGAGAGTTAATAGAGTAGGTAAGGCACTTGCATTGCATGTGGCTGACCTTGGGTTCAATCCTTGGCACTGCCAGGAAGCGAGTCCTAAGCAAAGCTGCTATGTCCCAGAACAAAAACACACTCCACACAATTTTTTGAGCTTTTTCAGAAGTTGAAAGACACTAGCCCCATCTGATCATCTTGCCTCATCCTGAACCATCTTGTTGCATTTATCCTCATCTCCTGAAGCTATTTTGATTTAGATATCAGGTTATATCATCTGTAAATATTCTAGTAAGTACCCCTAGAGGATAAGGACAATGCCAGATTCACACCTAAATCCCCAAAGACACTAAATATCCAGTTAGTATTTAAATTTCTCCAAGGATAAGGATGTTGAAGAGTATCTGAATCTAATCTCAGCCAAGTTAAGGTTGTATTTGAATTGGCGTGGCTTTGGTTACATGCTCATTCCTTTACTAAGCCCAGGGACATATGGGCTTAACTCACTGATGGACAGCTCAGATGGCCACACACATGGTCAGTTGAAAAGGATTTGGGAGAAGGGAAGGGGCTGGAGAACCACAAACAGTGCAACTGAGGCTAGATTATAAATGTTTCATTTTCTTACCATGACTCAACAGACTGTTCCAGTAACATCTTGCTGCATTCCAGTGTGGTCTCACATAGACAGTTTGCAACAAATCAGTCACTCTCATGAATTCCCTCAGCTCTTTCCTAGAGTTCTCAGGTGTGTTTGCCTATAGGTTCTAGAATGAGCTTCTCTGGTCCTTGTCTCCTTATCTATGCTTCTTTGCTTCCACCTCTCTGTTGTGCTGTCCTTGTGCTACTGTGACTGTATGTGTGACTGCCACTTTAACCCAAGGCACTGGGGAGGACCTAGTCTCTGCATACAATGTGCTCTCCTCCTCCCCCCCACCCATTCCAGCTGCTAGACACAAATTACTGGATCTGTTGCTCACAGAAGCTATTTGACAGTGTTTCCATGCTATCTTTCTTATACACAATCCACCACATCTTTAGTTAATCCCACTTATCCCTCAAGTGCTGACATGAATTGAGCTTTCCCTGAGTGAATCGGTCCACTGTAATCTCTGGTCCAAGCAGTCTCCTTAACCTACCTCATCTGACAAGATGCTTTTTTTATTTTAAGTCTGCATTCCCAAGTGGCTACTCAAAACAGTCTCAATTCCACATTGGCCTTATTTATGGAATATTTTCTCTAATATTCTTATATGCCATGAATCAAGTAAAGATTTAGCATTTCCTGAAAATCTGGGGGGAAATAACAAGCAAAAAATGTGGACTTAATTCAGATGGTGTAAATAAAAGATACTCAAGAACAAATTTCAGTTCTGTTTCTTGTTTATTTGGTTTAATAAAACAAGTTTAGTTGGGAAATGAAGGCAGGGGAGAGAAAGAGACACACACTTGAGAGAGAATAAGCGCTTCTGCAGAGTGGAAAAAGCAACGTGCACATTCTAGAATAGGGGAACTGCTGTCAAAGTAAGAAAGTACACATCTCAGGAGAGATGTAGGCAATGCACTAAGAACACAGCTCAGTTTTAAAAATAAAGTGCAAATTAGAATCTGAGCCAAAGTTAATGCAAAATGAAAATTGTTGAGTTCAATTAAGTCACTCTGGTTTTGATCCGGCTGCACAGGTAACTTGTTCATTAAAGTTTGTAAAGTTGTTTCAAAGATAAAACTCCAGGCTGGTGAGATAGCACAGTGAGTACGGTGTTTTGCCTTGGACGTGGGCTGACCCAGGTTGATTCCCTGCACCTATTATAATCCGGCCAAGCACCACCAAAAGTGATCCCTGAATGAAGAGCTAGGAGTAAAACCTAAGCACTGTTTGTACTCAACAACAGTTGTTGAGGCGCAACAACAATAACAACAAACAAACAAATGAAGGTGAACTTCCCTACCACAACTGTCTCTAGAAGGAACCTTGAGGTCGACCACATTCTTGGTGTAAGTTTTAATTTGGCGATATTTGGACCAGCTCATCAGCTCTGATTTTCTCTTCCACAAAGATATTTAACAGTCCACAGTTTATAATTTGGCGCAATCATTCAGTCTAGTTTTGTTATGAAGAGAAAATTTGACTCTTGGATATCATGGCAGATGGTAGGTCACATAAAAAAAGACAATTTGTTGGTTCACTTGTGAAAAATCTGTCAAGAAATGTGTATCTTCTGAAAGATTCAGCTTTCACAACTGAGGGTTGCATTTGTAGGGAAATTATAAATACTTGATTCTGCCTCTATTTTCATTAGGGAAAAAATTTAATGTTGATGAGAAAGGGTCCCTGTAGCTTTAAGGGTAAGATTTTGTGCTTTTACTGGCTCAAAATTCTAAACCACTCGAGAACTGCAACTGGCTGGGAAACAGCGAGAGGCACAGGGGTCGAGCTGCTGCCCGTTCAGCCTGTGCTGGGCTGATGAAAGGGCCCTGGAGGGGGCAGGGCCGGCTCCCCCTGCCGATCCGTCAGACCCCAGAAGCCGGAAAACCTCCTGCATCACAAACCCACAGTCACTTTCAAGTTCCAGAATCCACAGCTCCGCAGAGGCAAACTACACTAAGAGTCTCCCAACCCAGGTATGCAGGACTAGGTGATCAAATCCACCAGGTTTCCTGGGGGGCTGAAGCTGGGGTGCCCTCCCCAACTCAATGCCCTCTGGCAAGGCCTGGTGGACCCGCCCAGAACTGTAACAGGCTGGGACCATACATCGGGGTTCCATGTACTCCCCTCCCCCTCCGCCCCCGTGGCACACAGGCGCAGAGCCCCTGCATGCTATCTCAAAATCTAGTATATTTATCTAACTGGTATCCCATCACATTTTCTAGAAACGAAGTGTGTGGGCGAGGTGTGGTCTAGGGGGACCACCTCTGTAATTTCCTTTACAGTGGACTCAAATGGCACAATGGAGATTTTAGGATCTCCATTGACTTCTGTCTAACACCACGTTCATTGACCATATTTAGATAATTGGGACCGCCATTTTCCACATCTGGACTCCCTTCGTCAGAGCTCCACCCAGCAGAAGAGCCGATCCACAGCGACCAAGCGGTTCATCAATAAACGCTCGAGATTATATGTGACTACAAGAGTATCCCACCCGCAACAACAAAGCCTGGCAAGCTACCCATGTTCTATTTGATATGCCAAATACCAGTCACAATTATAGACCTCATTCCCATGACTTGATGGAATGGTTTGAATCTCTTTATGTTCCTAGAATGAGCAGATGTCCTTGGGCCACCTAGCATGAGACAGGACATATGGAGAATGCTACTGGCACCCACTTGAGCAAATCTATGATCAACCGGAAGACAAGCTCCAAGCTCCAACAACCAGTATATAATGTATTGTTCAGTGTATGAATAGGAAAAGCTCAAATAGACATTGAGATAAACGTGAAATAAGTGTTGTCAGTAGCTGTAGTGATGGTGTGTCTGGGATTGTCAGTAGAAAAATCACTGTGTTCTGGAAACCCAGAAAGTGAATCCAAGAAGAAAAACTGGCCAGACTCCACACATCTGCCTAGAAAAAAAAGGCATGACCTTATCATTACTGTTCCCTTGTATAAGCTGTAAGGATCGAACATAAGTGATGCTGGCTAAGTGAGCAAGCATCGGAGGGGAGATGGAGAGTGGGAGGAAATGCGCTCTCTGGGTGGTGGGGGCGGCACACTGGTGGTGGAATTGGTGCTGAATGTAACTGTATTGTGAAAAAGTTTGTAAACCATGGAGTTTAAAATAAATCATTAATAAATAAATAAATAAATAGGTAGATAGATAGAAAGATAGATAGATAGATAGATAGATAGATAGATAGACAGAAAGATAGATAGATAGATAGAGAGATAGATAGATAGATAGATAGATAGATAGATAGATAGATAGATAGATAGATAGATAGATAGATAGATAGATAGATAGATAGATAGATAGATAGATAGATAGATAGATAGATAGATAGATAGATAGATAGATAGATAGATAGGATAGATAGATAGATAAAAAAATTGTAAACCACTCAAAGTTGTGTGAGTCCATGACAACTTTGTACTCATCCCAAATAAAAAAGCAGATCGAGATAAGGGTGGTTCTGCTATTGACTGTGTGTGAGGCATATCTGGTATGTAGAACAGCACTTGGAGTCTCAAGAGCACTTAGTAATACCAAGCCCCTTCCTACGGACTCATTGAAGCAGCAATTCCCCAAAGTTAATGTCATTTTTAACACTTCTTGTCACTATCACTATCCTCCGTTGATCATCTATTTGCTAGAGTGGGCACCAGTAATATCTCCATATGTCCTGTCTCGTGCTAGTAGAGCCCACGGACATCTATTCGCTCCAGGAACATATCACTGTATCACTGTCTTCCCGTTCATCATCAATTTGCTCGAATGGGCGCCAGTAACATCTCCATATGTCCTGTCTCATGCTAGTAGAGCCCAAGGGCATCTGCTTGCTCCAGGAACATAAAGAGCCTCAATCCATTCCGGAATGAGGTCTATAATTGTTACTGGTATTTGGCATATATATCAAATACAACACGGGTAGCTTGCCAAGCTCTGCCGTGCAGGTAGCATACTCGTAGGCATCTCTAACGCCAGCATTTATTGATGAACCGCCCGGCTACAAGAGGCCACGTGAGCCGGGCACTGATAGGCTGGTCTGCTGGGTGGAGGTCTGACTAGAGAGAAGTTCGCATGTGGAAAATGGAGGCCCTCATGGAGTGGGGGGGTCGTCTGGCTTGTTGCGGAGGCTCTGCTGGGGTAGTGGGCCAGGGCTAGGAACCCACCATCCCTCCCGGGCGTCTCGTGAGCAACTGGTCACAGGGGGAGCCAGTAGCAGCTCTGCCCCATGTCTGTGAGTCTCTGGACGGCACACCTGAGCCAGATTTAAGAAAGACTGCTGCAGGGTGGAACTCGATGAGCCGGGCGCTGATAGGCTGGTCTGCTGGGTGGAGGTCTGATGAGAGAGAAGTTCGCATGTGGAAAATGGAGGCCCTCATGGAGTGGGGGTCATCTGGCTTGTTGTGAGGCTCTGCTGGGGTGGTGGGCCAGGGCTAGAACCCACCATCCCTCCCAGGCGCCTCGTGAGCAGCTGGTCACAGGGAGAGCCAGTAGCAGCTCTGCCCCATGTCTGTGAGTCTCAGACATAAAGAGGAACATAAAGAGCCTCAAACCATTATATTAGGTCATGGAAATGAACTAATATAATTGTCACTGCTATTTGGCATATCAAATAAAACAGGGCAACTTGCCAGGCTTGCCATGCAGGTGGCATACCCTTGTAGTCACCTCTAAATAGAGCATTTATAGATGAACTCGCGGCTTGCGGCCGCAAGACAAGCTGTGATAGGCTGTCGGTGGGTGGAGTTTGACGAGAGGGAAGTCGGATGTGGAAAATGGTGGCCCATGGAGTGGGGGGGTCATCTGGCTTGTTGTGCGGCTCTGACCCCGCCACCCCAACACTTTTATATACACAAATAAAAGCTTCTATGTATTTGGGGCAAACTAGGATATTCATGACAAAGATTCTGCCCCTTATTTGAGGGGGGAGGAGATACCCAGCAGTGCTCAAGGCTCAGCGTTCAGGGACCACTGTCACAGTGCTAAGGAAACCATGTGGTGCTAGAGATCAAAGCTGGATAAGCCACAGCACCTTAAGCCCTATACTATCACTCCCATCTATTTTGCTTCCATTCTAGAAACAGGACACCTGGCAGGCATTTATACAGATTTATACAGGCATTTATACAGGACACCTGGCAGGCATTTGTACAGATCTCCAGGGCAGCATTTTCCAGTCTCATCTGAGTAGGGAGTTCTTTAGCCCAGATCAGGAGCAATCTTCCAGACACTCTGAGGACAACATGCCTCTATTTGCGAACAAAGTTCCTCATCCATGACTGCCATCCTTGCTCCCAGACCACAGTGTGAGGATGTAATGAATTCCCATTGATTTTTAAAAGAACGTTGTACTTTTTTTTCTTTTGGAGCCATCTATTATACAGTTTGGGCTATATCAGGCGGTGAAATCATGCAATGCAGGTTCAGCATATGCAAGGCAAGCACCTTAGTAGTACCCCTGTACTATCTTTCCAATGCCACACTTTTTACTTATTCATTTCAGTATATTTGAGGGGGAAAAGAAGGTCTGAAATTAACAAATATGGTTCTGCTATTATTAAAAAATCAGAGCCCAGCTTTGTTATCATACAAATAAATGATAAAACACCACATTTTCACAGATTGATAGCAAAGAATTAAATAATACCAAACAGCATAATCACTGCCCAGGAAGAGCTACTCTCACAAGATCTGACACTTCCAGTTTCTAATCTTGCACAGTCAGCCTGAAACATAGGTAGCAAAGAGACAGTACATGACTTCAGGCACTTGCCTTCGAAAGTGGCAACCCCAGTTCAGTGCCCAGCACTGCATGGCCCCCAAGAGCAGCACCAGGAGTGATCACAGAGCAGCGAGTGGCACCAAACAGTGCCAAGTGCAGCACAAAAAACCAAAAACTAAAGAAAGAAAGCCAGGGCTCTGGATGCAAAATGCTTTCACCACCAAACCTGCAAGCTGAGCGGCGACCTTTTCATTTTGTCTTGTTTTCTTAACTTCGGAGGTATGGGAACTCAGGTAAGGCAGTTCTTGGGGATGGTTCGAATTCCATTTATTCTCTTCCAGCTGGGCAGGAGATAAGGAAGCATTCCCTCTGAAGGAAAGAGAGGCAGGGACACTGGGGGACAGAGGAAGCTCGGCACATTGGGCCACCACCTGCGTCGTTGCCCCAGATCTTTGGTCAAAGTTCTGTAGTCCTTGTCTGGAGAGTCCTCATATTTTTTAACCAAGCCTTTTTTAAAAATAGAATCATCATGGGATATACAGTTTCAAAGTTGTTCATGATTGAGTTTCAGTCATACAATGTTCCAATACCTGCCCCTTCACTAGTACACATTTCCCAATGCCCCTACTGCCTCCCCCTGCCTGCATCCCTGTCCAGCCCTGCAGCCCTCCTCTATGGCAGACACTTTTTTCCTTTCTCTCTCTTTGTCCTATTTTTATTTTAGGCACTGTGGCCTTTTAATTTTCTTTTGCTGGTTATGGCTGTGGGTTCATACCCAAAACCACCGACATGGAGGTGAGGGATGGGAGGAGCCAGGTCCCCGCCTCCAAGTCCGCTGGTGCAGGCGCCCCATCCTCACGTGTCTGCTAAACCTAGGAGCTAAGTTGGACTCGGCCAGGGGCCGAACCATTTACTTACTGCCCTCCAAAACTCCAAGGGCTGCTCCACATGGGTTGAGTGGCACAGCTGTGGGTCTGGTGTGTCTCTTCCAGCTTTGGGTTGTGGTGGCTGTGGGCCCATGGCCATGCCCACTGACATGGAGGTGGAGGTTGGCGGAGGTAGGGTTTGCAATACTGTTACTGAAAGGGTATCATGCATGTATATCACTTTACCTCATTTCAGCTCTCAGTTTTTGTTCAGAATTACCATTTCCAACTATCATCATCACAGTGGTTCCTTCTCTGTCCTAACTACACACTCCCCCTTTGTGGCAGGCTTCCCACAATGGACCAGTCCTCCTGACCCTTTTATCTACTGTCTTTGGGTATTACCCATATACTAGTGGGAGTTTTTTGGCAAATAAGTATGACCATTCTATTTTTGTCCCTCTTCCTCTGACTCATCTCACTCAGCATGATGCTCTCCATGGCTGTCCATGTACAAGCAAATTTCATGCAGGGAAAGCCATTTGTATTCCTATGTTCATCGCAGCACTATTCACAATAGCCAGAATCTGGAAACAACCCAAGTGCCAGAGAATAGATGATTGCATAAAGAAATCATGGTCTACACCTACACAATGAAACACTACACAGCTGTTAGGAAAGACGAAGCCACTCTTCTATTTTGTATGGAGTCCCTTAAATGGGGTTGTAGGCACAGTCAGAGAGAAACCAGCAGCTAAACCTTTATAGCTCTTAACCAGGAGGTGTTGGCTGGAATCTCAGGGGCCTAAGGTCCTATTTAGTCAGGGCTCTTGCTCACAGATACAAAAAAGAAATATGATTATGTTAAACTCTCTGGCAGCCAAAGAACAAATTGAAAGTGATAAATACATATTTTGTGGGTAAGCCTTTAACATTAGTTAGTTCAGAAATATAAAATATTTGATTCATTATCCCTCCTCTGAAACCCTATGGAATCTGAAAGAATAGTGGGGAGTTAATATGTTCCAGCCTCAAACCCTCAATTTGCTGGGCTAGCCATTTCCCTAATGAAAAGTTTCCATGGTGAGTTCTGTCGCACTTGCTGATCACTGCTACGCACCTTTCATTAGAGAGGAAGTGGTTAAAGAAATATAAAAAGGCAATCTTGTTGACCATCTCTGCTTAACTGTCCACTGGGATGAAGCAGCTTAGCGTTTTGAGGTTAAAACCCTACTTTCCTCACCTTTGCTCATTAATAATGAGGTGGTGATTTAAACAGGCATAGTTTAAAACCTTATGGGTGTTGTTACTACAGAGGAAGGTTCAAAACTATGAAAATAATAGCAGGGTTCACTTTCTAAAAACTGGGGCTGCTAGCAGGAAGCAAAGAGAGGGAAATGTGTTTCCCCATGGGTCATAAAGAGAAGGAAAAGGCTTTCATATTGCACCAGTGTGAAGGCTTATGCAGCGAAGACTGAAACCTGCTGGGGGTGGGGCAGGAACAAGGAATCCTAGAGCATGCTTTGTCAGAGCCTTCGAAGTAGGAGCACTTCACAGACGGAGAGGACAGTGACAAACACTCCCCAGAGCAAAGGCCGGCATAAGTACATCAGGCAGCTCTCAACGTTCTGCGGAATTTTCCCTTTCTCTCTCTCAGCACTCTTTCCCAAGCAACCCTAATAGGTATTAGTATTTCTTGTGATTAATACCTTTTGCACCATCAGGGAGGCCCGGTGCACCCACTCACAAACTGCTTCCGGCTGTTTGCCATGATCCAGAAGCACAGACCTACAGAAAAGAGCTGCCACTGGCTCTCCCCATGCTCAGCTGATCATGAGGCATCCAGGAGGGAGGGTGGATTCTAGTCCAGGCCCGCCACCCCAACAGGGTCTCAGAAGAAGCCGGAGGAACTGCACGTACCATAATTGCAGTCATTTACTTTTTTCTAAATTTTTTTATTATACCACAGTGAGATATACAATTACAAAGATGTTCATAATTGTGTCTGTCATACAGTGGTCCAGCACCCATCCCTCCACCAGTGCCCCATTCCCGTAACACTCCCTCCCACCCACCTCCAGCCTGCCTCTATAACAGCCCCCCCTCTCTCAATCTCTGTCTGTGTGTTTCTCTCTCAATCTTCTCTTACATATTGTGGCTTGCCCTACAGATATTTACAGTTTAACATGTATGTCTCTATGTGTACATTCGATGGTGAGTTCTAGTCTGACATTACCATTCCCCATTCCCCATCAGCCACCCCAGTCTGTTATACCAACAGTGATCATTACAGTGTATATTTGTGTAAGATCATGTGAAGGACCTGGTCCTAAACTTGATTATTATCTAAGTCTGTCACATGGCCAGAGAACGGCCACACACATGCACTCAAGCTGGTGCAGGGTCTTGCCTGTAGCTGATCCAGCTTTGCTGGTTCTCGTGGCTGCCTGCTCATAACCATGCCTGCCGGGGCATGGAGATGGAAGGGATAGGGGAGGGCCCCAATCCCTGCTCCAAGTCCAGCTGGTGCAGCCTCCTCCACGTGTCTGCTGACCCTAGGAGTTATGTTGCTCTTGGCCAGAAGATGAGCCATCCTCCCGTGGCTCCATGGGTGACTCCACACGGGTCGAGTGGCAAATTGCAGCCATTTTCAATGGCTGGACTCCACAGCTCATCAGAGCCCCACCCAAGAGAAAAGCCGATTTCAAGCCCAGGTATGCAGTCTCAGAGGCTAAAGTCACTGGGCTTTGGTGGAGATGGAGCTGGGGTCCCTTTCCTCCACCTCTGTCATTTCCAGGAGGCCCAGTGAACCCACCCTCAAACTGTTCCAGGCTGTCGGCCATGATCCATATACACAGATACATGGAGCAGAGCTGCTACCGGCTCTCCCTGAGGTGCATGGTGGCCATGCAATACTCTCAAATTAGTAGAACCAACCACATTCTAGAAACTCAGAAAGTCAATGCAATAACAGAAATCAGCCAGATTCCCCCCCATAACAAACCAGAAAAAAAGTGATGACTTTATCAATATCATTGCTATATATGTACTGTAATGGTCAGTATAATGAGTACTGGCTGAGGGAGCAGGCATGGGGATAGGGGTCGGTGGGGAAATGAGGGTCTTTGGTGGTGGGAAGACACTGGTGGTGGGATTGGTGTTGCATGATGAATCTTTCTAACAACTGTATTATGAAAAACTTTGTATCTTGTAAATCATGGTGTTTTAATAAAATAAAATTTTTAAATAAATAAATTGTTTGTAGGCCTGGAAAGATCCTACAAGGGTTAAGGTGCTTGTCTTACATTTGCCTAACTCCAGTATGATCCCTAGCACTGGGTGTTGCCTAAGCCCCCACTACCACTACAACCACCAACCCCCAAAAGGAAATTTTCTTTTAAATATAATCACTTTCCAAAAAATTTTTTGTTTGCTCTTAGACCACACCAGGCTGTGCTCAGGACTTACTTCTGGCTCTGTGTTCAGTTATTACTACCAGTGGTACTCAGGACCATTTGTGATATTGTGAATTGAACCTGGGTCAGCCTCATGCAAGACAAGCACCTTATCCACTCATTATACTATCTCTTTGACCCCACTTTTCAATAATTATTAACAGCCACTTTATAAATGTCTTCACAATTTGGGGGTGGGGTGGGGCCATAGTCAGCAGAGCAGCGCTGGGGCTGAACTTGGCCACATGGAAGGCAAGCGCCTTCCCTCCTGTACCACTTCTTGTGCCCAGGAGAGAATATCCTGAGGATGAATGTAGCAGAGAAAGACAAGCAAATATCATCAGAAGTGGTCTCATTATAAGACCCTAAGAAATATAAGCATGTAAGTTACAAAACAAGTTATGAGAGTTTCTGTTTTTTTGGGTTTTTTTTTTTACATTTCATATTTATTTTTCCTGAAAGCCAAAACACATCCCATCCAGTGTTGTTCGTATTTTGTCTCCTATGGGTCTGGGAGAAGCACAGGGGGTTAAAGAACTTGCATTTTATGGAGCCAGTCCTGGTTTCCCCAAACACAAAGTCCAGAGTTGTCTCCCACAACCACTGTATGGTGCTTCCACCCCCAAATAAACTGTGTCCCAAAATGTGATATAGACATATGTGTATATACCTGTGTGTGTGTACAGTACTTTAGGTAACCTATATCTTCAAGTTTATTTTTTTCAACAGTCTAATTAAATTTTCCACTCCTATTCTTAAATGCAGTTTCCATTTATAGGTATCATTTATAAGTATCATTCCTTAAAAACTGCTTCTGGCAATACTTTTCCAGTATGATTCTTATGCTTTTCCCAGGGGGCTCTCTACAAGAGAAGTCTGCACATCTCTGCCTGCTTTCCTATGTTACCCTCTTACCTAGTAGCTGAGGCTGAGATGGAAAAGAATAGCCGTGCCATGGGTTGGCTAAAGTGGAAGGTTTTCATGTGTGGCTTGAGCCATTCTCAAGTTGCTACTTTGACTCTGGCTAATGGCCCGTGTTATAAAGTACTTTTTCAGGCCTCTCTCTGCGTGGGCACCCTCCACCTATTTAATTACATGGCAGACAGGAGCGAGGAGAGTGGCTCTGAAGAGCCATCTAGGGATGCTGAGAGCTAATGAATCATTTCTGCAACACCACCTCTTCATCGCCCTCTCAAGTTACCCCTCGGTCTGTGATTCCAGACTACATTGGTCCTGCTTGCCTTGTGTTCTGGAACAGTACTGTAGAGGCTTCTCTTTCTCTTTCTCAGGGGGCTGAACTTTCCCAGTTTTTTTTCACATGGCCTATGTGAATATAAATACATTACTGAATATAAAATGAATTTACTGAATATAAAATGAATTTACTGAATATAAAATGGTCATGCCCTAAAGAAAAAAAAATCAATTCCTCATAAAGTATTTCCTCCAGATTCTGATTTTTAAGTCAATTTATAGGGACCACCCAAGTGGTATTCAGAGACCCTGGGCCACTCCTAAAGACACTGGGCATGCGGAAAGGCAGGGACTATGCTAAAGGCCACCAGAGCTTATCAGGTGTCAGTGGTGCCAGGAACCGAACTTGGCCTTGTGCCTGAAAGGTGAGTGCTCCACCTCCGTGCTCCCTCAGGAGCAAGAGAGGAAAAGGGGTAAAGTGCTTGCCTTGTATGCAACTAACCCCAAGGGATAAAAAAAATGTATAGACCACAAATTATAGTTAGCCTTAAAATACGCTCAAAGCACATTACATCAAATTCTTACCTAATGGTTTATTTATCTATTTGTTTGTTTATTTATTGCTTCTTTTGGGTTATACCCAGCAATGCTCAAGGGTTACTCATGGCTCTGGGATTACTCCTGGCTCTGCACTCAGAAATTACTCCTGGGGGGTTCTTGGGGGGACCATATGGGATGCTGGGGATAAAAGCCGGGTCATTTGCATGCAAGGCAAATGCCCCTATCCTCTGTACTATAACTCTAGCCCCCTAGTGGTTAATTTTTAAAAATTAAAAGTCCATTCACTGTTGGACTTCATATTATTTGACACTTGAGAGAAGCTTCCTTTGAACTCCTATAGTAAATGAAAGTGTATACCTCCTTGTCCTGAAGTGTCAAATCGATGTTTGCATGATAAGATTTTAGAGGTGACTACAAGAGTATGCCACCCGCATGGCAAGCCTGGCAAGCTCCTTGTGTCGTATTTGATATACCAAACACCAGTAACAATTATATTAGGTCATTCCATGACCTAATATAATGGTTTGAGGCTCTTTATGTTCCTGGAGCAAGCGGATGTCTTTGGGTTCTACTAGCATGAGACAGGACATATGGAGATATTACTGGTGCCTGCTCTAGCAAATAGATGATCAACGGGAAGACAGTGATAGTGATAGTAATGATAAGAGTCAGGGAAGAAATCATTAAACCAACAGTTTCCCAAATTCACCTAGAAGAAATGTAATTGAAGAACTATTAGTCCTGAAGAGGCCTGACAAACCACTGGCTGCCATGAATCAGTCTTTGTGAGGACAGTCTGTGGACATACATTTTAGTAATGATCACTGTATCACTGTATCACTGTCTTCCCGTTCATCATCGGTTTTGCTCGAGCGGGCACCAGTAACATCTCCATATGTCCTGTCTCATGCCAGTAGAGCCCAACGGCATCTGCTTGCTCCAGGAACATAAAGAGCCTTAAACCATTACATCAGGTCATGGAAATGAGGTCTATAATTGTTACTGGTATTTGGCATATCAAATACGACATGAGAGGCTTGCTAGGCTCTGCTGTGCAGGTGGCATACACTTGTAGTCACCTCTAAATCTAGCATTTATTGATGAACCACGCGCCATGCGCGCCCGTGAGCCGGGCTGTAATAGGCTCTTCTGCTGGGTGGAGTTCTGACAAGAGGGAAGTCCGAGTAATGATACCCCTAGATAATCTGATGAAGTTAAAATCACAGTCCTAATTCGAGACACAAGGTTCAGAGGGCTTGAGATAGTACAGTGGGTAGGCGCTTGCCTTCCACAGGGGCTGACCCACGTTCAATCCCCAGCACCACATTTGGTCCCTGATGCCACCAGGAGTGATCTCTGAGTATAGAATCTGGAGTAAACTAAGCACTCCCTGGTTGTGGCTCAAAAACAAAATAAATAAATCCAGAAACAAGCTTCAAACTTGGAAGTTCACTATGAAGATCTTTGGTTTGTATTAATGATATATGGAATACTAAAACAGTAGACAGTTCTCAGGCCAGGTTTAGGTGCCTGCTTTGCATGTGGCTGTGGGGTGGAAACAATGGTTTAAATTCCAGCATAGGCTGCCCTGGGCACTGCCAGGCAAAGCAACTGAACACAGTCATATGGTGTTTCTTGCCCATATAGCTGCATGGGGCCCCTAACCATAGAGCCAGAAGTGTGCTCTGAGTACCACTACGTGTCTCTCTCTCTCTCTCTTTTCTCTCTCTCTCTCTCACACACACACACACCACAGTAGACATTTTTCAACCCTAGATGGCTCATAACATAATTATCTTGGCCCCAGACTCCTTTCTATTTCATAACCTGATTGAGATGTAATTAAACTATGGTGGTTTCTGGATGTTATGTGGCCAAGATAAGGCACAGCAGGAAATAAGCGTAACATAACCAGGTCCTTGCTGTTACCCTGAAGCTATTACTGAAACAACCCATTTGCTCAGACAAATCAGCAATGGCATTTATGTCATAGCAATTCCAGAATCTCAGGAAGTTTGTAAATTTTGAGAGAACGCATAGTGGCTACTCTGAGAAAGGTTAGGCTGGGAAACTTGCTGCTAAAAAGATACAGTGAAAGAAATGAGGGTGAGTTTAATTTACAAAGGGAAGGAACCCTCTTTTTATACAGGGTTCCTCAGAATTAGACACTACTAATTTATTTTCCATGTATTTGCACACTCACTAAATTCATATCACCAAAGAAAAGTCTCATCTCTAGTGCAATATTTTTGTCTTAAAGAATAGTAAGTTAGGGGCCCGAGCAACAGCCCAGAGGGTAGGGCATTTGCCTTGCACGTGACTGACCGGGTTCAATCCCCGGCATCCCATATGGGCCCCTGAGCCAGGAGTAACTCCTGAGTGCAGAGTCAGAGTAACCCCTGAACATCGCCAGGTGTGATCCAAAAAAGCAAAAAAAAAAAAAAAGGGGAAAAAAGAATGCAAGTTTCTGGGCCAGAGCAATAAGACAATAGGTGGGGTGTTTCCCTTGCACAAGGCTGACCCAGGTTCGGTCCCTGGTACTCTCAAGCCCCACCAGCAATCTTCCTTGACTGCAGCGTCAGGGAGTCAGCCCAAAGAACCAAGGGTTGTGGCTCCAGTCCCTCCCCCCTACCTCACTCCCATCACCACCACCAATAAAAGTTTCAGGGATAGAGAGAATATAGCAGAGAAGGCACTTCCTGACCCTACCTGTGGCCAACATGGGCTGGATCTCTGGCACCCCAAACAATCCCTTGAGCCTTACAAAATTTAATCCCTGATCCACAGAGCTAGGAGTAACCCCTGAGCACTGTAGCATGTGCCCCCCATGTGAATAAAAAGTAAATAGTAAGTTTATACCACAAGACAAATAGAAACTAGTCAATCACTTGACATCCTGTTGATCGCCAATTTGCTAGAGCAGGTGCCAGTAGCATTTCCATTTGACTCTATCACATGCCAGTGTAGCCCAATGGCATCTGCTGGCTTCAGTCAATAAGAACAATAAAAATACTAGAGCAAATACTATTAATTTTTCAAAGCAGAGTATTTGATGTATGACCACATTAAACAACCAATACCAATTAACAACCAATACCAATTCACTGAGTATGATTTTCCCCATGTATACCCACACTTCCTTTACCTTTCTACAGACAAAATTCTGGAAAAGCATCCAAGACCCACTTTAATATCTCAGAAAGAAGCATCCTACAAGAGCAACACCAAGCTTCCTAACGCAGAAATAAAGCCCTTAAAGTAAACAGTAAAATAAAGAAACTCAGGAGTTTTCAAAAAAATGTTACCACAGGTAAAACATCAGCTCTTACGGTTCAAAGCAGTCATTTCTTAGAAGGCAAATTTGAACTTTTAATTAAAGAGGTGACTCATGCCATCATCTATCACTATCACTATCTTTTGCTAGAGCGGGCACCAGTAATATCTCCATATGTCCCGTCTCATGCTAGTAGAACCCAAAGGCATCCACTTGCTCCAGGAACATAGAGAGCCTCAAACCATTATATTAGGTCACGGGAATGACCTAATATAAATGTTACTGGTATTTGGCATATCAAATACTACACGAGCAGCTTGCCAGGCTTGCTGTCGCGGGTGGCATACTGTTGTAGTCACCTCTAAATAAAGCATTTATAGATGAACCGCGTGGCGCCTAGGTGCGCGCGACCAGGCTGTGATAGTCTGGTCTGCTGGGTGGAGCTGTGAAGAGAGGGAAGTCCGGATGTGGAAAATGGCGGGCCCCATGGAGTAGTGGAGAGTGGCCTGGCTTGTTGTGAAGCTCTGCTGGGGTGGCAGGCCAGGGCTAGAACCCGCCATGCCTCCCGGGCGCCTCATGAGCAGCTGGGCACAGGGAGAGCAAGGAGCAGCTCTGCCCCATGTCTGAGAGTCTCTGGTTCAGCATACCTGGGCAGGATTGAAAAGAAACTGCTGCAGGGTGGGTGTGGATGATCCGGGCTGTGATAGTCTGGTCTGCTGGGTGGAGTTGTTGACGAGAGGGAAGTCCGGATGTGGAAAATGGCGGGCCCCATGGAGTAGTGGAGAATGGCCTGGTCTGTTGTGAAGCTCTGCTGAGGTGGCAGGCCAGGGCAAGAACCTGCCATGCCTCCCGGGCGCCTCACGAGCAGCTGGGCACAGGGAGAGCAAGGAGCAGCTCTGCCCCATGTCTGAGAGTCTCTCTGCACTGATGTATTCCAACAAAAATACCCGAAGCACAACAGAAATTTGAATAGTAAGTATTCACACGTGGATACGCATCTGTGTACCCAGAGGTCTTTAATAAGACTCCTGCACATTTATTAATGCATTTAAAATGCCATCATCTAGGTGCAGGTAAATTTACCTTTCCTCAGGCCTCCTATAATATCTTTAGGGGCTTGAGCAATCAGAACAAATGTCAGGAGAACTACATGAACATAAGAATGAGCTCAACTCAAGGTAAGTCTTACTTTTCCACCTACAACTGGGTATCTGAGTTTTGAATATAAAGTTCAAGATATTGTCTGCTAATGATGTCAAGAGCATTTAAATTTCCGTTTGAAGCTCTTGGGACGAATAGCAGAAGCCAGGGTAATGAAGCAGATTTGGGAAGGAGCCATTCTGAAAACAATTGTAGCGGGACTGAAGTTCAAAAGTATGCAGAAAGGCCTAACAAATCTGCAATTTTCTTGAAATAGCACTATGCCTCTTTTTCCCTAAACCATATCCCAGAAATTCTCAACTGTCACACTTAGTCTCTCTCTGTCTTTGTTTTTCACTATTTTACTCTCTCCTTTCCCACCTCCCATCCTCTCCCCTTCCTGCTCATTATTTGAGATTCAAACTTTTAAAAAAATAAAAACTAAAAAATGTCCTTCTCATTTAATAAAAATATTGGCCCAATTTACAACTATTGAGAAGTAATCTTGAAGTAGAAAATGTGCCCAATACAATGTGGAAAAATAATAAATAAAACCCTTGGGAAATAATTAAAAATTAAAATAACTTAGCAAGATTGAAAAGTCTAGCACATTATGCTAGCAATAATGAAGAGTGTTTTTGTTGGATGAATAATACATAATTTCTTCAGATTAGATTGTTCTCTCCATATTTCTTCACTTTTCTTTGGTAAACAGACAAAAATTACTTGTCAGAATCGCTCTGCAGAGATTGTTGTTCAACAATCAGTTGTAAAGTTTCAGAAATTGTTGAACACACACACAAAAAAGGGAGCAATCCCTAAATCAGAGCGTCCTAGTGAGCTGTCACGGAGGAAGAGTTCTCAGCCGGATCCTATTTCACGACTATCCCATTTATTGCACCAAAGTCTGTGGGGCTGTCCACTTGTCCAATCTATGGCATTTTTAGGCTCCTTGCATTTCAGCTTTAGTCCTACTCTAAGCTGTACAGAATGAGATCATTAAGAAAAAGAAGCATCCAACCCAGACTGCATAGGTAAAAACCCAACCTTCATTAGGATTTCAAAGCTAAGCTGGAGATAGTGAATTCTCTTTACCCATACTCTCCAATTCAGTTGAGCACAGGTTTAAGGTGTCTCTGTGATCTGACAGAGTGCAGTCTTCTGTGCTAAGCAGATTCTAGTGTCCTTGGTTTTAGGTAAGTTGCCAGTTATGCCTAACTCAAAGGAAGACATAAATCTTGGCAGAATGATACTAAAGTAATCTAGGTCATGGTCTTCTGTCTCCAAGCGTTGCACTAGGTACAAGATATCCAAGAAAACATTTTTTGGAAACAGAGCTGAGAAGAGAATAATGAAATAAAATAGGGAAGGAGACAATATAGGAAGAAATGAAGGACCTACTAGCATTTTAATGTTGCTTTTAGACTGGAGACAGTCCAACAGCTAGTGTGTGCTTTGCACTCAGGAGGCCCAGGTTTTATCGTGAGCACAACAGGAGAGATACCCGAGCTCAGAGCCAGCAGTAGCCCCCAAGCACCGGTGGGTTGGTCCCAGAGCAAACAAAATAAAAAGTCATTTCTGACTCTCTAAAGCCTGCCTGAATGTCTCGCCTACTGAGGAGAGGCGGAACTTCTTCATCTGAAGCCTCCCCTTCCTCAGTCCTCATGCCCCTCTGCCAAAGCATTGTTAACCCTCTGCTGCATTGATTACCCTTACATGCATTAAAATGTTCATAAAGGAGACACTGAAAAAACAAATTTAACCACAGCTGAGTCTTATTTGAACTGTGGATCATTTCCCATAGGTGGTCACATAACTATATGTGGAGTCATGAAGATTTTGTTTTAAAATAAATTTATAATTTATTATAAGTAAATGTCTTTTTTGGACTATTATAGAGCGATTTTATATACTTGGGTGCCATAAGAACTTCTAGGGTGAAAGGTGTTACAGCCAGGGAAAGCTCAAGAAAAGTTTAATGGCTCACCTGCATATCCTCGGCTTTGACATTAGGCCAAGTTTCAGGTGCCATAAATACCTAAGTTGTGCTTTTCACCAGTGTCATCTGTGTGGGTTATGGGAGTGCGGGAAGAGGAGGACAGATAGTGGTTTAAAAAGATGCGCTCACGCTGGTACAGAGGTAAGGAAGGACCAGTGTTTTAGCCTAATTGATTTATGTGAAACACCACTTTCAATGATTTTAGTGAACTGATTTTTCTCATCTCACTCTTTTAACAGAATTTTTTACATATTATTGAGTGTTTGAAACTCAGTGAACATAATTATTGATTTAATATATACTTAAGTAACATTTCTGGCTCTATACCAAGCTATATGCATATATACCTTTCAAATTAAAACTTTAAATCTGGGACATATTTGGTTTAAATTTGATGTCTCCCCTACTGGCATTTTGCTGTTGTATTTTGGGATCTACCTAACTATTGAATATACAGATATTCTACAACAATGTAATATTCTACAACTCTCAAAGTGGGAACCTCAGTGTATGATAATGGGAGTTTGAGACCCGTATGAGAAATGTTAGGAGTTTTTGTTTACTGTTAATTAGGATTTTTCTAATTTTCTCAAGGGGCAAGCATTTATTTGAAATAATAATAGGATATACCAGCCACATGAGAAAAAAAAACTGGTGAATCTAAACTCATTAAAGTTAAAAAAATTCAGCAACAAAAAGGTGCCATTAATAAAGTGAAAAGGCATGCCAATAGCTTGTAGAAATTACCTGCAGTGCATATATCTGTCCAGAAAATTCCTTTTGGAATAAAGAATCAACAGTTTGGTAATAAAAGGATGACCAACTTAAAAAACCTGAGCAAGAGACTTTAGTAAAGAAATAAATTTATTAAAATTAATTAATTAAATTAATTTCAGAAGAGGCTATCCAAATGGTCAGTTAGTATATAAAATAGGTTCTTAACACTGTCATGAGGAAAATGAAAATTAAATCTATGCTAAGACAATACACACTCCCTCAGGAACTAGAATGAAATACCTGAAATTAACAAGTCTGTCATATCTTGCTAGCATTAATTAAAAATATTTTCCTTTGAAAACTGACATAGTAACATCTACTAAAGTGCCACATGACTGTACTATGATCCAGAAATTCCATTTCTATTTTCATTAGAAAAAAATGACTGATACTCATGTCCATCGGAAGACATCTATAAGAATTATTCAGAATAGCCAAAATCTAGAAATGTGCCCAACAAAACATGTGAATAAATTTTGGTTTATTAAAAAACACTATATTATAACAACAATTGGCAAAGAAAAGAATAAATCACAGGCAACACAATTCAGTCTCAGAAAAATAATTTTTTACTATGAACAGTCAGACCCATAAGGTACAAGAACAGGTGAAATTGCTAGAATTCAACTATCAATCATTTCTACAAGTTGATATTGATTAGAAAAGTGGGTGAAGTCTTTAAAGGTTCTGGAATTCTGAAAAAGATAATAAATTAAAAAAAATAAAGGTCTTGGAATTCTTTGACATTTTAATTAGATTAGTAGTACCCTGAGTATACGTATATGTAAAAAATTAACTGAAGGGTACGCTTATGATTTAAACAGGCATGTATAGCTCATATATTAAAGTGTCCTTTTTAAAAAGCCAGGGTGAAATTAAAAGAAAGCAAAGTCCATGTCTGAGAGACTTTCATGCAGAAAATACACAGTCATTAGACACAGGTAAAGAAAATCATTCATATTAATTTTATTTCAAAACTAAACTAGAAGTGCTTGATGTTAAATATGCATGATCTTAAATAGAAAATTAGTTGATATTATAAATATATTCACCGCTAGAATATATTTAACATATTTAAATGATATTCTCAATTCTCTTGCAGTTAGAGAAGCAGTTTGTTTTATTTGCATAACCTGACTTTAGCAAGGAATGCGATTCTACCATGTCATTCCAAAATAAATCTGAATCTCCTTCCTACATCATTTTCACTTCATTAATTAACATCTCATTTATAAGCATCTCGACAGTTGAAGCATTTTCACAAATAGGGCAAACTAAAATAAGTGTGGGCATATTTGAACATCTTGGCAAGACAAGTGGCCCTTTCCTGTTCTATTTATTCATTTCAAAAATTCTCCCCTTGTAAAGCCTTCCTGACCTATTTAATCACAAGTAATGGCTCCAACCTTCACATTTTTGCAATATTTGGTCCTAATCTCTGTATCCATACCTGTCTTCTTAAAAAATATTATTCACTACACTTTGAATTCTTTGAGAACAGAGAACAAACCTTATGAATCCTTTAATTCCTTTGCCTTGGGGACTCTGGCCATTTGACAGTTGTCTGTGGAATAGGATTCTCTCTGGAAATGGTGGGGACCCATTCCCCACTCTTGAAAAGCTTCTGAATTCTCCATACTTGCTTATAGTTCCTTCCACCTGGAATGTCTTTGTTCCACATTTGCATTCCAAATCTGCTTCTCTTCAATAACTTATGATTCTTCATGAGTCACCACAAGAGCTCAGCATCTCAATCATGCCCCCATCACTTATTAGGTGGGTGGAACCTGCTTCCATAAAAGCCACAGCAGCTAATACCCAGCTCCAAGCACACCAAGTAGTTCTCTTCTTCATCTCTCTTCCCTCACCCTCTGCTTGTCCTAGTTCCAAATCAACAGTTCAGTCCTGAGCACCCACAAAAAGCAGAAACTATTCAGAATAAAGGTAGTGTTACCTCACTGTTGCTGAGGTAACCCCTTCTCAGCAAGAAGTATCTGAATGGTGGAGCCTGCTTTATATCAAAGACGCTGTCTTATCTCTCAAGGGTGATATTGAGACATCAAGATGACAACTGACCAACCTAATAGCCATTCAAAGATTCAGAAACACACGAGATCACCTGAAGATTATGTCAGATCTCTCACCTGCCTTCTTTCTGATGGCTTTTATCCAACAATTGGAGATAAAAGGACACAAAAACCAAAGAAAAAATTTTACTACCACAAAGTCCTGATTTCCGGCTATCTTCCCACCCCATCCCGTAAGTTTCCTCTATGCCCTAAACTAGAGGATACACCATGGGATGGTCCCTGTTTCCTGGACCCAAATGGATTCCTATTGATTATAAATTATTCCTGATTATTTCCCTGGTAGCCTGGCAAACTACCTGTGTCATATTTGATATGCCAAATACCAGTAACAATTATAGACCTCATTCCCATGACCTGATGGAATGGTTTGAGGCTCTTTATGTTCCTGGAGCAAGCAGATGCCTTGGGCTCTACTAGCATGAGACAGGACATATGGAGATGTTACTGGTGCCCGCTCGAGCAAATTGATGATGAACAGGAAGACAGTGATACAGTGATTTCCTGGTCAACATGAAGTGATTTCCAGAAACCCCATGGTTTGGAGACCCTAGAGCTTCAGGTTTGGTCTCTCCTGTACTGAGGGACGAAGAATCACCCCAGCACTCACAGAGCTACCTTGTGCCAGACCAGGCACTTGAGTGACATTGCTTCCGCAATCCTTGGGGCTTTTCTTGGAGGGAGAGGGTAAGGGGGAGGGGCATACCCAGTGGTTCTATTCCTGTTTCTGTGTTCAGGAATAAACTGATGGTACTCCAAGTATCATATGTGGTGCCAGTAATTGAACTGGAATCAGCTTCATGCAATGCAAGTACCATAACTTCTATACTTTTCTCCAGTCAATGTCTCATATCCTATATCCCCCAGGTATCAAACTGTATCAGGCCCCATAATAACTCAAAAACATGTTTTCTCATCAAAGAAGTTTATTGATTGGTGTCTAGTCCCACACACCAGAGTAGACGAATATGTTCCAAAGGAGAAGGGGAGCAAAACCCAGAAAGGCTGATTTGCATGTTATAGAGAGGGTTTGGGCTTGGGAGCTCCCTTTCTCTCCCAAGGCCTCAAAAATAATAGAAGCCCAAGTGTCCACCACTCCAGCAGACCTTTGGAAGCGAGGAAAGATATTAGGGTCTGGAGCAAATAAGGGCTGTGAAACAAAACTAATAGCAAGAGAGAGACCACCACCGAGACATGGTACTGCAGAGACTGCAGGTAGGTGGAATGTTCGAGTGGGCACCAGTAACATCTCCTTACGTCCTGTCGCCCCATAGCTCATCAGAGCTCCACCCAAGAGAAAACTCAATCTCTCCCTGGTTCATCAGTAAATGCATGAACTGAGAGCCTACTACCGAGAGTAAACCACTCACACGGCATAGCCTGGCAAGCTACCCATGTCTTATTTGATATGCCGAAAACCAGTAACAATTATAGACCTCATTCCCATGACCCAAACAAATGGTTTAAGGTTCTTCTTGTTCCTGGAGCAAGCAGATGCCCTTGGGCTACACTAGCATGCGAGAAGTGGAAAGTTCATGACTGCCTATGTTTTCTCATGAAGCTAAAATATTTAAAGTCCTATATTGCACAGTTTGTCAAATATTTATCCCAGGCTTAAAGATCACGGTGTTAGTGTGAGGACAACTTTTCACAGAAAAACAATGAATCAAGAATAATGTGATTGTGGTTATTGTGCTCATAAAACCAAGAATGTTCACCCAGTACCCAGCTGATGAGGGGTTAAAATCCAGGATATATCAGGCACTGCATAGAACTTGACAAGAAGAAAACATCCAACCCCATCAAAAAATGGGAAGAAATGAACAGAAACTTCAACTAAGAAGAAATTTGAATGGCCAAAAGGCATATGAAAAAAATGCTCATCATCACTAATCATCAAGGAAATGCAAATCAAAATTATGAGATATAATCTTACACCACAGAGACTGGCACATATCCAAAAGAACAAGAACAACTAGTGCTGGCATGGATGCGGGGAGAAAGGGACTCTCATTCATTGTTGGTGTGAATGTTAACTGGTACAGCCTTTTTTGGAAAACAATATGGACAACAATAGAAAACAATATGGACATTACTCCCAAAAACTAGAAATTGAGCTCCCATTTGACCAAGCCATGCCATTCCTGGGAATATGCCCTGGGAGGCCAAAAACACAGCATAGGAACACCATCTACACTTCTATGTTTATAGCAGCACTATTCATAATAATCAGAATCTGGAAACAACCAGAGTACCAAGAACAGACGACTGGTAAAGAAACTGTGGTACATCTACACAAATGAATACTATGCAGCTGTTAGAAAAAAAAGTTATGAAATTTGCCTATAAAATAAATGGACATGGAGAGGGTTATGCTGAGTGAAATTAGCCAGAGGGAAAAAGACAGATATATAATGACTGCATTTATTTGCAGGACAAAAAAAAATAATATGACCAATATCTAAGGCCTGGCAAAACATGGATCAGGAGGTCTTATCAGCGGGTGGAAACTACTTCAAGTGTGTGAGAGTCGGAAGTTAGGTAAGACAGAGAAAGGAACAGTGTATCAATAATTGTTGGAAATGATAATACCAGCCTAGAACTGAGCATTGAATGTAGGCAAAGGTGTATATATATATTATTTTTTTTGTGTGTGTGTGTGTGTGTGTCTGTGTGTGTGTCTGTGTGTATATAATATATATATTATATATATATATATATACATTTATATGTATGTATTGCAAGCCACAATGTATAAGAGAAGGGAGAGAGAGAGAGAGAGAGAGAGAGAGAGAGAGAGAGAGAGAGAGGAGTCAAAGTGCCTGTCATAGAGGCAGGCTGGGGGAGACTGGAGGGAACCGGGGACATTGGTGGTGGGAAATGGGCACTGGTGGAGGAATGGGTGCTGGAACACTGTATGTCTGAAACCCAAACATGAATATCTTTGTAATTGTATATCTCACTGTGGTATAATTAAAAAATTTAAATAACAGTAGATTAAAGCAACCAAAAAATTGTTCTCTCAAAAAAATATTCATTCCTTTTTAAAAAATTTTCCTATTAAATGGATATACATGATAACCTTTAAGTTTCTGTATTGTAAACCATAATTTCCAAATGGAGACAGAGAGAGAAAGAGGAGGGGGGGGGGAGAGAGAGAGAGAGAGAGAGAGAGAGAGAGAGAGAAGAAACATGCCTGTCAACAGAGGCAGGTGGACGGGGTAGGGTCATGGAGGGAAACTGGGGACATTGGTGGTATAAAATGTACACTGCTAAAGCGATAGGTTTTGGAACACTATATAACTGAATCCCAATCATGGACAACCTTGTAACTGTGTATCTCACTGTGATTCAATAAATATTTTTATTTCCCTAATATATGATTATATATTTTCTAGTGTTGTTAGGTAGGGGTATGTTGTGTGTGTGCATGTGTATGTGTGTGTGTGTGTGTGTGTGAGAGAGAGAGAGTGGGAGAGAGAGAGGGAGAGAAGATTTTTATGACATTATGGGGATAACATAAGGCATATTTTAAATGACTTTAGGTAACACAGGTTGGCACTGTCACTGTATCACTGTCTTCCCGTTCATCATCGATTTGCTCGAGCGGCACCAGTAACATCTCCATATGTCCTGTCTCATGCAAGTAGAGCCCAAGGGCATCTGCTTGCTCCAGGAACATAAAGAGCCTCAAACCATTACATCAGGTCATGGGAATGAGGTCTATAATTGTTACTGGTATTTGGCATATCAAATGCAACACGGGTAGCTTGCCAGGCTCTGCTGTAACAGGTTGGCAAACAGCATATAAATTTCCCGTTGTTTGTATAATTTAGTTTTACTGGTTGTGTTATATAAGAGTTTAAGAGCCAAAGGCACCATCTTTGTTAGAGCTTTTATTTTATATTTCTTACTTATACTTGGAAACCAACTGTGAACTTCCTATACATTTTCTATTACAGACTTCAGATGCAGAATCACATACAAAACTAGAGTGTTGAGGGTATTTTAATTAGATGTCAAGGCCACAGTTTGCCTCCAGACATCAGTGTCCCCATCCTCACCTCCATGTTGGGAACGACTTCTCAACATCTGCATGGATATACAAAAAATGAGCATGCCTACCCAATTCTTTTTTTTATTTTATTTTATTTAGTCACCATGTGGTGGACCATTACAAAACTGTTCATGACTGGTGTTAAATCATTCAGTGTTCCAACACCCATCCTTCCACTAGTGCACATTTCCCAACACCAATAGACCCAGTTTCCCTCTCCCCACCCACAACTTGTCTCTATGGCAGGGTCTCTCTCTCTCTTTCTCTCATTCTCTCTCTTCTCTCTCTCCTTTTGTGCATTCTGGCTTGCAATACAGACACTTAAAGGTTATCATGTATATATCCATTGAGTGACTTTCAATACTCAATTCTAGTCTAGCATTACTATTTCCAACTATTATTGTCAAACTGGTTCCTTCTCTACATTAACTACTCTCTGCCCCGTCCCCCATACATATGGAGAATCCCACCATTGACATGTTCTCCTGGTTCCTGTTTTCCCAGGCCTTGGCTATTAGTCTGATGCTATTTTTCTTTAAAATCCACAAATGAATATAGTCACTCTGTATCTGTCCTTCTTCTAACTCATTGCACTCAGCATGATACTCTCCATGTCCATCCATTTATAGGTAAATTTCATGACTTCAATTTTCCTATCAGCTACACAGTATTCCATTATATGTATATATCATTTCTTTTTTATATTTCTATATTTTATTATACTAATATTAATATAATATTTTATTATATTTTTATATTTTATTATACCATGGTGAAGGGATAGGTGCCGGAATTCTGTATGACTGAGACCATCTACGGCCATACCACCCTGAACGCCGCCTGATCTCGCCTGTATGACTGAGACCCAGTTATGAAAATCTTTGTAATTGTATATCTCACCGTGGGATAGTAAAATAATTTCAGAAACAATATGGTAGGGGGTTATACAAAAGCATAAATATTAGGAGTCTCCAAAGTGAAATTAACAATCTGCTACCAACTCTGAGAATATGCTTTTACAATAGTAAATAAAACATGGTTCATGGCACAACCCCCTATCTGAAAACTTTTACCACTACCTACTTCCTTGGGTGGAGCTCTGATGAGGTCATCAGTAAATGCAAAAAAAAAAAAAAAAAGGCCCACACACTAGAGCCTGGCAAGCTACCCATGTCGTTTTTTTATTTATTTTCATCTTTGCTTTTTTTTTTTGGTCACACCAGCGACGCTCAGGGGTTATTCCTAGCTCTTTGCTCAGGAATTACTCCCTGGCGGTGCACAGGGGACCATATGAGATGTCGGGATTGAATCCAGGTTGGCCTTGTGCAAGGCAAATGCCCTACCTGCTGTGCTGTCGCTCTGGCCCCTACCCATGTCATATTTGATATGCCAAAAAAAGAATCAATAATACACCTCATTTCCCATGACCTGAATGAATGGTTTGAGGCTCTTCATGTTCTTGAGCGAGCAGAGGCCCTTGGGCTATGCAACAGGGACAAATGGAGATGTTACTGGTGCCTGCTTGAGCAATTCGATGAACAGGAAGACAAGTGATACAAGTGACTAGTGATATTAAACCACTGTGAAATATACAATTACAAAGAAGTTCATGTTTGGTTTCAGTCTTACAGTGTTCCAGCACCCATCCCCTCCATCAGTGCCCATTTCCCACCATGTCTCCATTCCTCCCCCCTCCCAGCCTGCCTCTATGGCAGGTTCTTTATCTCTTCTTTTCTTTCTATCTCTTTTCCTTCTCCTACCCTACACTATGGATTACAATACATACATTTATAGGTTATCATGTGTATCTTTTGCCTGCATTCAATGCTCAGTTCTAGACTGGTATTATCACTTTTGACAATTATTAGCA
>JAJIBD010015086.1:0-14780 GCA_021461705.1 Cryptotis parvus
GCCTGGGTGCCATCTGCTTTGAGCCACCTTTGTCCCAGTGGAGGAGCACTCGCGGCCAGCCACAATCTATTACAGTGCTTGTCCTTGCTTTGCAAAAACTGAACTAACTAACGAAATACTCAAAAATGCTTCGATAGGTCTCATTCTGACTTCCAAGCCAACTTCTTTCACATTTACTAAGATGGGGCTGTTCTCTTGGAGAAATTTTTCTGAAAAAGGCTCTCCCATGAGAAATAGAGCCAAGATATATATTCTAGAATATATTGCAAGCTTAAAAGCAGGCAAGGTGGAAGACCCTAGCTTCCACAGACGCTTCCTAGGATGACGTTGAGAACAGAGCCAGAAATAAGTCCTAGCACTGCCATGTGAGGTCTCCAAATCAATCAATAATAAGGTTGGGGGCCGGAGCGATAGCCCAGCGGGTAGGGCGTTTGCCTTGCACGCGGCCGGCCCATGCTGGCCCGGGTTCGATCCTCGGCATCCCATATGGTCCCCGAGCATCGCCAGGAGTGACTCCTGAGTGCAGAGCCAGGAGAAACCCCTGAGCATTGCTGGGTGTGGCCCAAAAAAGCAAAAAAAAAAAATAAAAATAATAATAATAATAATAATAAGGTTGGGGAAAAATAATGACCTTGAAAAAAAATCAATTAATCTGAAAACACGTTTTACCCCAAAATTGGCTGATATATTGCTCAACTTTTTCATACAGGGGTGACAGGATTAAACTGAATTTTGGAGTCGTATGTATTGGGCATCTTCCCCCCACACACACACTCCTACTTTCTAGGGATACTGATGTCAGTTGAAAAGCTTGTAGATAAACTAACTTGGAGGTAACTTGTAGATAAACTAACCAAAGATTGTAGATAAAATAACTTCAATCACTTCTAAGAAATAATTTTATTATTTTTGTTAAAAAGTCATTTTGTTGGGGTTTTTAAAGATGCTTGTTTTGCATGCAGCTGACCCAGGTTTGTTTCTAAGCATCACATATGGTGCCCCTGAGCACAGAGTCAGAGTAAGTCCTAGGCAGATCTAGTTGTGCCCCCAAATAAAAGATATTATTATTTCAGATCAATAATAAAAAACTGACAACACACTTAGGAACAGAGGCGACCAGCACACTCATAAGTTTCTCAACAACAATTCTAAATGGTGCTTGGAGCCTGATGAGATTCACCCACCACATTAGAGTGCATTTTCGCTGCCCGGATGCTGCAGCACATTAGAGCCTACCTGGGAGGGACGCTGACCTCAAGACCAGATTAACAGAGCAAAATGAGTTTGAGCCCAGATAGGCAGCTCCCAGAAGCGGGGAAACACCGGGAATTCATCAGATGGAGCTGGGGTTCGCCCCTTCCCCTCTCCATTTTGTCTGAGCCGGTAGCCCCACCTAGGAGCTGCCCCGGAGTGACCAGCCATAGCATGCAGAGCCTCAGATGCAGCTGGGGGAACTAGAACCTCGGCTCTCCCTAGCTCAGCTGACCATGAGGCCCCCAGGAGGGACAGATGGGTTTTGAGTGTTGGCCCATCACCTTGGTGGGGTCCCAGAAGCAGCCGGATGAAACTCACCCACCACATTAGCTGCCATTTTCGCTGTCCGGATGCTGACCATGAGGCCCATAAGTCATGCGGCCGCTATGCGGCCATGCGGTCCATCAAACTAGTGGAAACAGTTATGTCCTTTAATGTACTGCATTCTACTATGTGTAGGAAAGGTAGGTGGGAGGGAGAGATAGAGAAGAGAGAAAAGATATATAGAACCCACCAAGTAGTTGGGGTGCGGGAGGGGAGGGAGATGGGGACATTGGTGATGGGAGATGGGTTTGGGTGGAGGGATGGGTGTTGGAACACTGTAGAACCAAAACTAGAGCATGAGCAAATTCCAATTGTATGTCTAAAAATGGTGTAATAAAATTTAAAAAATAAAAAAATAATAATAAATGGTGCTTGGAAATCCTGAATTAAATGAAACTGAGCTCTAGGATATTAGACACAGCAGTTAAAAACTAAAAATCTCTAAACTGGTGGCTATTGGAGCAGGCAGTAAACCCTGAAGAGGGCCCAGCCTTGGCCAGAATAGCTAATAACCCCCGGGGGAGTGATGGGTATTGACAGACTTTAACTATCTTCATGACCTTGGAGCAGTAACTTCATTCTGCTTCTCTTCTCACTTGACAATTTTTATGATTTCCACTATATCCTGAACAATGGAGTAACATAAGATAGATAATGTGTCTCACATTTATCTCTAATGTAATCTTCCTTCTGCCTTTTATAACTTTGTTCCTTAGACCTATGAGGCAAGTCTATAGAAAAAGTATGGGAATGCTAAAACCCACACCTTCAGACTCAACTTACTCTCTTCCCCTCTGATTAATGCATTCTTCCTTCCCCTTCACCTAATAGCTCAATTAGGGCACTCCCAAATCATCCTGAATCTATTTCTTTCCTACATGCAATCACTGTATTTTGTTCAAATCCTTTCTCCTCTCTCATACCTACTGCTCTGACAAGATATAAATTCACTGTAGTCATGAATGTATACTTAATAATTGTACTATGTCCTATATAGTCATAGAACTAATATTAGGACTAACCTTAGTGATTTAAACATTATTCTATGAACTCTTGGTAAATATTTCCAGCCATGAAAGTAGCAGAAGCTGTGCTAAGTAATATGGATTAAGAGATAAATTACAGTAACACCTGAGCTTATATATTCTGGAAAAAGGGGAAAGAGGAGCCTAAATAGGGCACCATATGATGTCTAATTGGTAGAAATTAAGCAGCAGGCCTGGGAGTGAGGAAGACTACTCTAAAAATGTTGATGTAGATACCAGTGTCATAAAAAAGTAGGATGAATATTACAAGCAAAGAAATAATGTGAAAAGGTAAGACCGAGATAAACAAGTGATTTCACATGACTGCATGTGAATGGGTATTGCAGAACGCATTAAAATGACTTCAGCTGATGTGATGGTCTTAAAATATGCATGTATGGAGGAAGCATATATGGTGGTGTTCAGAGCTTATTCCTGGCTCTGAGCTCAGGCATCACTCTTGACGGTGCTCGGGTAACTTTATGCAGTTAACATTATGTGGCTGAGGATCAAACCCTGGGTCAGCAGCATACAAGGCAAGCACCTAAGCCCCCTATACCATCCCTCTATGCCTTAGTATACCATCCAAAATATGGAACTTTCTAGCCCTCCTTCCCTTATGATAAATAAAATGTGTTACAGAATGAAGCTAGGTTCTTCCAAGGCTAGATAACAAGTTGGCTTCTTCATGGCCCTTAAGAAGTAGTGACTCCTTGATCACTTACTGTCAGAGCAGTTAATCACTAATACCCTGAGAATACTCAAGCAGCTTGTGGAGAAGGTTCTGTGGGGAAGAGCTCAGACTTCCTGCAACATTAGCAGCAACTTGCTAGCCCTCAGAGTGAGCCACATAAAACTGGAATTTTCCCAGCTCCAATAAAGCCGTTAGATGACTTTGACACCAACCAATATCTTGATTACAACTCTTGGAAGATGTTGAACCAGAGACACCCCACTAATCCATGCCTAAATGCCTGGCCCACAGAAAATGCTTCTTTTTATTCCAAGACACTAAATTTTAAGATGGCTGTTATATAAAAAGAGTTAGCCAAGATTAAATAGGAGGACCAGATATTTTATAGCAAAATGTATAATGGTATTTATAAAGTGGAGAAATAATTGGAGAGAAGATAGAATAGAGGCAGATAAATAAGTAAGATGACTCTTAGAGTAATTTAGTAGGCATGTAATAAGATCCTGGATTAAACAGCCTTAGGGTTTAAAAAGGAAGGGGAAAATGATTGAAGAGTAAGACAGGAAAAAGCAACAAAAATGTAGTAACTGATTAGCAATGTAATATGAGCAAAAAGGAAAGTGTTAAAGACATGATTCAGATTCTGGGTATAGGTGAATGAGGATATAGTGATATCATAAAAAGCAAAGAGGAGCAGATGGAGAGAAAAGAGCTTTGAATTTTGAACATAGTGAGTCTGAAGTGCCTGTGGAAAATCCAAATGAAGATGCCTTATTAGTTATATGAATATCCAAATCTGGACCTCCAAAAAAGAAATAGACTTGAATTAAATTTGAATTAGAAGGGATTTAAGCATATAATTGAAGGTGGCCAATGAGAATTAGATTGCCTCTATATTTATTAACAGACAGAAAAGGAGACTGAGGCAGGAGTGGAAAAGATAAAACAACACCACCAGAACAAAAACCTTGTGTGGAAGAGTGGAAATTAAAAGAGGAGAAAATTTAAAAGAAAACATTACAGTAAACCATTTGATAGAGACTGATGGCCATATGCTTGGTTTATATGACCAGGAAGTTCAGGTGCACTTAGCAAAGGTAGATTCAGCAGTAATTGGTGGCAGAGGCCAGACTGAAGTGGGTCAAAAGCTAACTAGAGGGGATTGGAGAGAGGATTCAACAGGCTTAAAGCATGCTCTCTTGGTGTGGTTGAGTTTGATCTCTGGCTCTTCATAGTACCCTAAGCACCACTGTGGAGTGACTGAGCACAGAAATCTCAGTGTTTGAGCACCACCAAGTATGGCTCCAAAGCATACAAGCAAAAGAATGAACCAGAAGAGAAGACTTCACTTTTTTTTTTTTTTCCTCCCCCCCCCCCCACCACCATCTCCTCTTTCCTTTCTCCTCCGCGCTAGCAGCTGGGGTGGGTCTCTCTTACACCAAAAACCACCAAAACCCCCACCACCACTTTTCTTTTTTTTTTTTTTTTTTTTTTTTTAATTTAAAAAACCTAACCTACTTTCCTCTTTTCCTGTGTTTCCCCGGCCCTCCTTCTACCTCCTCTCTTTTTTTACCTTCTTTTTTTTTCCACCCCCCCCCCGCCCCCCCCCCCCCCCGGCGGGGGGGGGGGGTTTGGGAAAGGGGTTTTTTTTGAAGGCCCCTTTAAGACTTAGAGGCAATAAATGTGAACCACAATGTGAAGCTCATGTGAACTGATGAAAGAACTGCCTCCTCACTGCATCCAGCAGCATCAGATAAATAAATGCATAGTGAGGATATAGGTATTTTTCTTCCTATGACACATTATAAAAAAGAAAGTTCTGATGTTTGAGCCAGAATAACCTGCCTTAGAGTAGAAAGCCCATCTCTGAGAGGCTGGGCCTGCCTTCCTCCCCACAGCTTTCTGTTGTAAGAGATCTCTCATCAACTTCTAAATCTGCACAGGCTTCTGTTCCCAGAAGACTAACCTCCTAAACTATCTTCACTTCCTTCACAAGATTCCATGTTCAGGCCGGCCCACCCACACCACCAGTAATTAGCAGACCGTAAAGGCAGGGTGGGGAGCCAGAGTGATGGTATATAGGTGGTGGAGCACTTGCTTTGCATTCATCCTACCTGGGTTCGATCCCTGGCATCCCATATAATCCCTGTAAGCACCACCAGGATTAATTCCTATAACTCCTGAGTTACTACTGGGAGTATCCCAAAACATACAGAAATAAAAAATAAAAGGTAGGGAAAATAAGGGAAAATATCAGTATCAAAGTGACCAGACACATGGTGAGTGAAAATAGCAACAGATGTTTGGAAGAAGGGAAGGCAAATGGGGCCACAGAGACTCCCTGGAGAAAACAAGAGCCACATTCTCTAGAACCCTGGAAAAATCTCTATTTATTACCAGTCTACAGCCTCTGAGATTCTCAGAACCTACAGGCATAAAGTGACAGGGAAGTAAGAGTTAAATACTTCACTGAAAAAGCAAGAACTAAAAAAAAATCCAAATGAAAAACTGTCTATCCACTGACTGGGCCTCTAAGAATGTTGGAAATTATTATGTGTATTAGCATAGAGCATATAAAATATGATAGCAAGAGTCCAAAATAGAACAAATTCACTCCACAAGATTAAGACACTTGAAAAAAATGGATTAACCTTCAAATATTTTTGCAAACTCTCCAAGCACATGCCTTAGATAAAAAGGTCAAATATTAAGTTGGAAGTAATGTGTGGGGCTATCATATAATTTGAAGGAAAAAATGTTGGCTTTCTCAAATTAACCCATATTTTATGCCTCCTAATTATGCAAATCTGTGTATAGAGTCAATTTTATTGAACTTCATTAATTATAAAATGTGTGTATTTTCCACTCTGTGGTTGGGTTTTCACAGAAAGTTCTAATCCAACCCCGTTACCATAATTTATCCTGAAACATTGCTCCATTTTAGCTCCCCTGTGTGAATTCATCTGTTCCCTACCTACAGAAGTGAAAATGATCTCCCAGTTGTCTATTAAAGTAAATCCCCACCAAGGGATAGAAGAGATAGTACAGCAGGAAGGGCGCTTGCCTTGCACAAGGCTGACTCAATTTCAATCCCCTGCATCCCATATGGTTCCCCAGCACCACCGTGTGATTTCTGACAGCAGAGCCAAGAGTAACCCTGAACATCACCAGGTTTGACCCAAGCACAAAAAGGAAACAAATAAAAATTTAAAATAAAGTAAATCCCTTTCCAGTACAGTTATTTCCATACATGTTCATGGTTTCAGATAGAAAATATCTTCCTGGGACTGGAGTGATAGCACAGCGAGCAGGGGCATTTATCTTTAATGAGGCCAACTTGGATTCGATCCTCGGCATCCTATATGGCCCCCAGTACTCCCAGGAGTAATTCTTGAGTGCACAGCTAGGACAAACCCCTGAGCATTGCCAGGTGTGGCAGAAAAAGAAAGAGAAAAAACTCATACACACACACACACACAACACTATTATATTATTATATATATATACATACATATATATACATATATATAATATATACACACCCCTGGGATGAACCCAGAACTAAGGTAGAGCCTGGCAAGCTACCTGTGGTATACTTGATATGCCAAAAACAGTAACAATAATGGACCTCATTCCCAACAAATGGAGATATTACTGGCACCCACTTTAACAAATCGATGAACATCAGGAAGACAAGTGATACAAGTGATATATATTCTTCACTAGAATTTTATGGTATTCAACTGATTTTCTATGATCTAGTCTTGATTTTCTATATTCTAGCTTGATGCTTTTAGATACCTACTCCTCTCCCTGATCTTGACCCTACCCTTCTCACAAGTAGCTGAGAGAGTGGCCATAGGCCAATTTTGAACAGTGGCCATCACTGACTTTTTACAACAGACTCTTCAGAAGATATCTTTCTTCCTCAAAAGAATGACACCCTCCAATTAAGGTCTGGTCTCTCTATTTTCTCCCTCATTCTAGCATCTTCAACATAGAAAGAGTCCCTGGAGAATGCAGTGCCCTCCTTCCCTTTAATCAGAATAATGTGGAAGGAAGTGAGAAAGGAAGGAAGGAAGTGAGAAAGAGATGGAGGAATGATGGACTCTGTACAGTCATATGGAGTCTGAGGTTGCAGGGGACTGTTTGTTTCAAGTAGCCACAACTAGAATTTCTTTACCTTTTCTGTGAGGCTGTACATTGACAGTTATTTCCCTTGACTGTATCAGTCCAGAGGTCAGCCTCACATTTCAGCAATTACAATCAGGGAGTGAACTTCTTTTACTGAAATGATTAGACAGGTATAACATTATTCTACTGAAAGCCCATTCTGGATCTGAGCTCAGGACACATCACAGTGAAATAGATCTTTGCTTTTGCCAACTTTGAAAACATTTATTTCATCCCCCCCATGCCCTTGAGTGCCTTAGACTACAAGAACCTATTTCAAAGGTCTTCAAAGTCCTGTCAGCCAGCACAACTTGTCTTTGCTGAGGGTGATATTTGCTTGTCCTTTGGAAGAGATGGCCAAATTTATTTGCCAGACACACTTGGAATTTTATTTTCCCATAGATGTACATTCAGAAGGTCCTCATGCAATTTTGGGGAGCAGAGTGTACAAGTCAGGACTCAAATGGGTTATTGCTAATGCTCCAGTCACAGGTGACCACCCACATGTCCGAGTGGTGATGGGACCACAAACGGTGCAGGTGCAGGGGAGATACACAGACCCGGGCAGGTGCAAATGTCAGGCTACTACAAGAACAGAACAAGCATTCTTTGCACCCCTTAGAAACCTGCCCACAGGAAATGAAGCTTTGCCTAAGAAGCCTGTGGGCTTCACCACGGCCCACTAGGCAGAGCAAGATCAATGACATTGTCCTTGACAGCTCAGTAATGTAGCTGCTGTAATGATACAGTGCTAGGGCAAGGTGCCTCTGTGCTGACAGATCCTTTCCTTCACCTGCAACTTTTGCCCTTCCTAAGTCTAAGTCAGATTCAACTGAAAATCTCCCATGATTAGGCTGCTCCTTCTCAAAAATTTCCCAGCTTCTAAGCTTTCTGTTTATTTTCCGATATTCTGCATTTACACCAACATGTGGGCGGGGGGTAATGGGCTGAGGGTGCAAAGAACAGACTAATTCCCCACAGCCGGATGGAGTTCATTAGCTCCCTCTGCCCCACTTGCTCCTAAGAGGTTTGTGCTTATACATTAAGGCAGGCCAGGTTTTGATGCTTCTTTGTTACCCAGGGTCTACAGGTTTTGTATGATGTATAGGTTTCTTTAGTTGGAAAGAAAATATGTCAGATAAATAAATGCATAGTAATGAGAGAGCGGATTGAGGCTCTTTATGTTCCTGGAGCAAGCAGATGCCCTTGAGCTCTACTAGCATGAGACAGGGACATATGGAGATGTTACTGGGGCCCGCTCGAGCAAATCGATGATGAATGGGAAGACAAAGAATGAGAGAGGGAGAAATGAGATCTTTTTCTCCATATAAGAAATTATAAAGGAATAAAGGTAGTGTTTGGGGCAGAGCCATTCCTCCTTGAGAAGACGGACCCTCCTGTGAGACGATACTGACCCTCCGTGTCAGAAGTTTCTCTTTCTGCCCGTCAGCCCACAGCAGGACCGTCACTCTGGGTGTTGGTACAATTCTTGCCTACACCAGTTTTTCCCAGATGCCAATCTCATGGTGTGAGTGGGGCACCTCGTAACTACTCAGTGGGGGTGACAGTACCAGCTCATTTCTCAACCTTTTCCAACACTATTCTGGTAGAGCAATGAGACTGATTGTTCGAGTTTGGAGTAGGTGGATCCCTAGACTTTCTGTTTAGCTTTTTCTGGCATAAATTAGGGTGAGGTCACATATTTTGCTATGGAGTTATTTCTAGGGTGGAACAATTATATTATGCCTTGATGTATACACTTTACATGGTCCTTCAATTAAAGTGATCAGGCATTGGGGCCCAGTAGGTTGTGTAGATTAAGACTTTATTGCTCATCATTATTAGTCACCAGAGAGATGCAAATCAAAACAACAATGAGATCTAACACCATGGAGACTGGCACATATCCAAAAGAGCAAGAACAACAAGTGCTGGTGTGGATCCGGGGGAAAAGGGGACTCTCATCCATTGTTGGGGGGGAATGCCGACTGGTACAGCCTTTGTGTAAAACAATATGGACATTCCTCCAAAGGCTAGAAATTGGACTCCCATTTGACCCAGCCATACCACTCCTGGGAAGCCAAAAGCACACAGCAGAAGCACCATCCACCATCCCTACTTTTATATTCATAGAAACACTAATCACAATAGCCAGAATCTGTAAACAACCAGAGTTACCCGAGAATTGATGACTGAATAAAGAAACTATGGTACATCTACACAATGGAATATTATGCAGCTGTTAGGAAAAACAAAGTTATGAAATTTGCCTATAAATGAATGGACATGGAGAGGATCATGTTGAGTGAAATTAGCCAGAAGGAGAGAGACAGATATAGAATGACTGCATTTATTTGCATGACATAAATATATATATATATATATATATATACATATTATGATACCAGTATCCAAAGTCAGGTGAAACATGGATCAGGAGGTCTTGTCAAAGGTGAAAATTACAACAAACATGTGGGAGCAGAGGTTAGGTAAGAAAGAGAAGGGAACACTATGCCAATAATTGTCGAAAGTCTGTTACCACATAGAACTTAGCATTAAATACAGACAAAAAGATACACATGATAACCTCTAAGTATATGTATTACAATCCACAATATGTAAGAGAAGGAAGAGAGAAAGAGAGAGAAAGAGATGGAGAACCTGCCCCGGTGGCAGGCTAGGGAGGGGGGAAGGAATCGTGGACATTGTTGGTGGGAAATGGGCACTGGTGGAGGGGATGGGTGCTGGAACACTGTATGGCCAAAACCCAAACATGAACATTTTTGCAATTGTTAAAAAACTAATAATAAAATAAATAAAAGAATTTTTTTTAAAAAAGAAAAAAAAAGACATTTATGCATATTGTGATGCCAATATCCAAGATCAAGTGAAACATGACCTTGTATCAGGAGGTCTTGTCAAGGGTGGAAATTGTCGCAAACGTGTAGGAGTCAGAAGCTGGGTAGGACAGAGAATGGAACAGTGTGCTGACAATTGTCGAGGGTACTAGTGCCGACCTAGAACTGAGCATTAATTACAGGCAAAAGAACACACATGACAACCCTTTAATGTATGTTCTGTAATCCATAGTCTGGAGGGGAAGGAAAAGAGAAAGAGAGAGAAAGGGAAAGAAATGGGGAACCTGCCATGGAGGCGGGCTGGGGGAGGGGGAGGGAACTGGGTAATTGGTGGTGGGAGATGGGCACTGGTGGAGGGATGGGTGCTGGAACACTGTATGACCAAAACCCAGGTATGAACTTTTTAATTGTGTATCTTTGTGATTGTGTATCTCACGGTGGTATAATAAAATACTTTTAAAAAAGACATTTGCTGTTCATGTCGCAGAGCCCAGCTCTATCTGCTGCACCACATGCAACCCGAGCACCCCGTGGCTTGGCCTTAGAGAGCCCCCAAGCAGCACTGAGTAATCCCTGACACTACAGGGTTAACCCTGACACTGCAGGGCCTGAGGGAGCACCACTTCAAGGTCTTTCATTGAACCTCAATCCCAAGAAGCTAAGCATCCCTTGGAGGGGTGTCCCTCGCCTCCTGAGTGCCCTGGAAGATGCCCAAAACAAAGCAACTACAGTGAAAAACATCAGGCTGTAGTTAGTTAGTTGGATTGTTTGTTCATGCACTCAGGCGTTTGTTTTCCATCAGTGCTCGTTCGCTGCTTCGTAACACTAGCTTAACCCTGTCTCCAGCTTCTAATCTGGGTTATAGGAAGCAGAAGAAACTGCAGGAAACTCATCATCTTGTTAGCCCTCAGGTCTGGAGGCCCTAGCAAGTGAGTCTGCTTTCTCTGCACCTCTCAGAGGCTGCCTGTGTTTTTCGTATATATATAGAAGACCGGCACTTTAGTTGTGTATAGTGATAGGGACAGAGGAAACTACAACTTGGTATTCTCAAGGACTGAGGCCCATGCAGCAAAGAAATGCTTACTGCCTCTAACCTACTCATCAGAGGATGAATTTTATCCTATCTCATAGCTCTGTGAATCTCCAACCCATATTTTAAATTATCTGTCATTTATCTAAAGTAATTCCTCATAGAAGATGAGATTCATACATGTATTTTGTTTTGGCATGATTTTATAGTCAATTTATACATTAACATAAAGGGGGCAGAATGACAGCACAATGAATAAGACTTTTGCCTTGCATGCAGCAGACCTGGTTAGATCCAGCATCCCACCAAGGAATGACAAGAGTAATTCCTGAGTGCAGAGCCAGGAGTAACCCCTGAGCACCACTGACTATGACCCAAAAAGTTACAAACAAATAAATATTTTTTTATAAAACATGAAAAGAATGTTCGTATGATATGAGTGGCATCTAAGGAATATGGATTGACCAAAAACGTTCTCAGAAGTACAGTGAGAATCCAGTACGTTTGGTAGCTGACCCCCTCAGAACAGCAACAATGACTTTGGTCTCCAACCTGTCTCAAGAACAGGAGTTTGCCTCTTGGATATTTGCCCCGAGTGAATCTTTCAGACAAGATATTTATTGGCGTGACTACAAAGACAGATAGCTGGTACTTCTCTCAGCTTATGAAATAGGGTGTGATTGGTTTTGCACTCCTTTGCCAAGAAAAGCTTGTATGTGTGTCAGAATTGGGTCAGATCTTGCTCTCAGTATAACATATCATCTGCTAGTGCTTTGGGGAAGAAGACCTATAAACCTTCCTATCTCTAACTCTGCTGGGTAACTAATAAAGTCCAAATAAAAAATAATGATTGCTAATAACCAAAATAGCCTGTCTCGTCTGCAACCTCTGTCTGGAAGTAACTCTGGAAACTTACTGGGGAGCCAGAACCCCCAATTCCACCCAGCAATAATGCTGGCAATAATGCTAGTAATAATGCTGGCAATAATGCTGGCAATAATGATGCATGCTTCTGTTGTCAACAGAGATGAAAATGGGAACACAGGTCGGAGACTGAGCGAATTTAGACTTTTACCCACATTTTAGCAAGGTAGTCCCTCTTCACTGACTATAGGACTGTCAGAAAAGCAGGTAAAACAGAACCTGAGACTCATATTACAACTGAAATATCCATTTCCTGAGCAAATTACCTGCCATGATGAAAACCAGGTAATTTGCTCAGGATATGGATATTACAGTGGGTCAGAGTGATAGCACAGTGGGTGGGGTGTTTGTTTTGAACACAGCCAACCTGGGTTCGATCCCTGGCATCCCATATGGTCCCCTGAACTCCACCAAGAGTAATTCCTGAATGAAGAGCCAGGAGTTAACCCCTGAGCGTCGCGGGGGTATGACCCAAAAAAAAATAAATAAATAAAATAAAGGAAAATCTCAAAGTGAAAGAAAAATGCAACCAACTGTGTTAGATGACAGATATTTGAAGTAACAGACAAATATTTTGAAGTATCCATCATTAGAGTTCTTTAAGTAGAATTTGAACGCAGTTGAAACAGTAGGAAACTCTCAGTAAAAATTAGAAGATTCAAGGAAGAACCGATCTGAAAGTTTAGAACAAGTTTAGAAAAGTAGAAAACTGTAAATAAAATGAATAAAATGTTTAATAAGAGAGGATCTCACCTGAGAGAGAGCCCTACCAAAAAAGGGGAGAGTACCTCAAGTCAGTCCTCTTATATACACCAAAGTAATCCTAACTTGGGGGGGTCCTGCCAACAAAGAACCTTAAATAGATAGAAGAACCTTCTAGATAGAAGAGTGTAGAAGGGGTGCCACACCCTGTTATATGTGTAAATAAAGGATTTTTGCCAAGAACTAATCCCTTCCAAGATTAACTCATGTAAAACACTGGAGAGAGAGAGGGAGATCCACCCTGCTACAGTCTTTTTTTAATCCGGCCCAGGTATGCTGATCCAGAGACAGACATGGAGCAGAGCTGCTACTGGCTCTCACTGTGCCCAGCCACTCATGAGGTGCCCGGGAGGGATGGCAGGTTCTAGCCCTGGCCCGCCACCCCAGCAGAGCCTCACAACAAGCCAGACGACCCCCCCCCACTCCATGAGGACCTCCATTTTCCACATCTGACTTCCCCGCCAGAAATCCACCCAGCAGACCAGGCTATCACAGCCCGGCTCATCAATAAATGCTGGATTTTGAGATGACTACAAGAGTGTGCTACCCGCACGGCAGAGCCTGGCAAGCTACCCGTGTCATATTTGATATGCCAGACACCAGTAACAATTATAGACCTCATTCCCATGACCCGATGGAATGGTTTGAGGCTCTTTATGTTCCTGGAGCAAGCAGGTGCCCTTGGGCTCTACTTGCATGAGACAGGTCATATGGAGATGTTACTGGTGCCCGCTCGAGCAAATCGGTGATGAACGGGAAGACAGTGACAGTGATAAACTTAATGGATGGATTTAATTGGAAAAATAAAGGGTATAAAAGAAAGAACTAGTAAAACTGAAAAATTTCCAAAAAAGAAACAATACAATCTGATTTTACAGGAGAGAAATATATTTAAAAAGAAAAACTCAGAACAAGGCTGGAGAGTTATACAGCATAAGGAGCTTGCCTTGCACTCAGCAGAGCTAGTTTCCAACCCCAGCACAGATAATAGTTCACCAGAGACTATCAAGAGTGCACCCCTGAGGGCAAAAGCCAGGCATTAAGCCATGATCACCTGCAGGGGTGTGGTTCAAAAAAACAAAACAAAAGGACAGTAACTAAACCTGAGGGAGATAGAAGATCTCCCTTTGTGGTGTAAGAATTCCTAAAAGAAAGGAGAAAAAAATAGTGCTTTAAACTCATACATGGGGCCCTGAGCAATAGTACAGCAGGTAGGGCATTTGCCTTGGGTTAGATCCAGGCATCCCATATGGTTCCCTGAGCACTGCCAGGTATAATGCCTGAGCGCAGAGCCAGGAGTAACCCCTGAGCATTGCCAGGTGTGACCCCCCAAAATAAATAGATAACGTAACATATCTTATGTCAATACCCAAATGTTAAAAACAATCATTCAGAAAATTAACATTGTCATAGAGGTGACTACAAGAGTATGCCACCCACACTGCAGAGCCTGGCAAGCTACCCGTGTCGTATTTGATATGCCAAATACCAGTAACTATTATAGACCTCATTCCCATGACCTGATGTAATGGTTTGAGGTTCTTTATGTTCCTGGAGCAAGCAGATGCCCTTGGGCTCTACTAGCATGAGACAAGTCATATGGAGATGTTACTGGTGCCTACTCGAGCAAATCTATGATGAATGGGAAGACAGTGATACAGTGAGACAGTGAACATTGTCAATCTTCAAAAAATGCCAAAACAAAGAAATCCTAAAATACAATCAGAGGTGTGGTG
>JAJIBD010015087.1:0-32983 GCA_021461705.1 Cryptotis parvus
ATGCCTTGGATGTGTGAGGCCCCGATTTCAACCCCCACCATGTGTGTTAATCCGCTGGCTCTGAGCACTACTGCACCATCAGCCTCATGGGCCGAATTATCTAAGTATGCTGAGGGCGCCCAGGACCCCTGAACATGTCTTGGGAGGCTGCCACCCCATTAAACAAAATGGTATTGGGCAAAGGGATTTTATTTATTTCGGGGCCAAAACCCAGTGCTGCTCAGGGCTTACTCGTGGTCTGGTGTTGGGGTTGGGGACCAATGGGGTGCTAAGGGATTGATCATGGGTCAGTCACAGACATACACAGACACTCTGAAACAGAAACTTTCACTCAGTGGCACCTAGGAAACTGCGGGGCTCTCTATGTCCCTGGGCAAGGACCGAGAATGTGAGTTGGAACAAATGTCCACTTTCCAAAGTGGCCAGAACTTGGGAGCTGCAGGAAGCTAACGTCAGTGTGTCCCCCTCCCCCATGTATGCATCTGGGCTGCTGAAACCCCAACAGTGAGACCAAGTGACCCACATGCTGAGGTGGCAGGAGACCTGGCGGGCGGGGAGCTGGGCAGGAACCAGTTCTGGTACCTCCGTGCCCAGCCCCAGGGAGCACCTGCATTCCTGCAGGTTTCACAACCCGAGACAGGTCCTCCTAGAGAGAGCCCAGAGGCGGTGCCCTGGAGATGGGCAGCTGGCACCAGCAGGACCCCGGGGGGGGCTCCCTGTGTAGGGGAAGCTGACCCAGCACCTTCCTGTCAGCTCCGTCGTGCTGGCCCGTGGGCTCTCTGGCAGGGACACGCTGCCAGCCTGGATCAGGGTGGGGGTCCCCTAACAATACGCCTCTTTCTCCGGGTGGCTCAGAGAAGGGTTTGTTGCCAAGGCCAGTATGGGGCGGCAAGGGAGTCTTTTGGGGACTGCGGGGCAGTAGTAAGCTTCCCCTGGTTTCCAGCAGGGCCTAACCTTCCCACAGGAACCCTAGCTGGCCCCCACAGCGCTCTCCCATTTTCTAAAGGCTTTGTGGAGGCTCTGCCAAGAACTGGCCAAACTTTCAGCCCTCTCTCTCCTCTCTGCCTGCTGGCTGGCAGACACAATGCACCAGTACTGAGCTCCCAGCCAGGCCGGGGTGGTTTCACACATACCTGCCATAGCCCAGCTGGCCCAGCCCCCCCCCCCACACTGCCCTCCCCTATCTCAGGGCTCCCTGTTCTGACGCCCAGCCACCACCACCCCACCCCGCCCTTATGCTTCCCTAGCTTGCTGTGCTGTGTGACCAGGCATGGCACAGGAACCCGGCAAGAGGTGGTGGCAGGGAGCTGGCACTGAGCAACCGCCCCCCCAGTGCCATGCTCCGTTTGAGCTGTGAGAGCACCGAGCACCTGCACGTGTAGCCCCATCTCACCCCCAGGACTAGGAGGAAGGCCTCGTTTTCTGCCTTCAGGAGCAGAGGTCAGGGTGGGGCGATGACTGCTGACCAGGACGGCATGCCACAGGCCCCAGGGAGTGGATATAGGTGACCTAAGATGTGGGCTAAAGTAGGCTGGGATGGGGGTTGAGAGATGTGGGGCCGTGTGGATGCAAAGGGAGTCGAGAGAAAGGAAGGAGGGAGAGAGACAGAGAGACAAAAGAGAATTAGAGATATAGAAACAGAGAGAGATACAGAGGGACAGAGACCGAGAAAGACAGACATACAGAGAAACTAAGAGACAGAGATTGAAAACAGAGACAGAGAGGGCCGGGGCGATAGCCCAGCGGGTAGGGTGTTTGCCTTGCACGCGGCCAGCCTGTGCCGGCCCGGGTTCAATCCCCAGCGTCCCCATATGGTCCCGAGCACCGCCAGGGAGTAATTCCTGAGTGCAGAGCCAGGAGTAACCCCTGAGCATTGCCGGGTGTGACCCAAAAAGAAAAAAAAAAAAAAAAAAAAAAAAAAAGAAAACAGAGACAGAGAGACAGAGAGACAGAAACAGAGTTAGAGATATGGTGGGGGGTGGGGCACAAGGCAGATCTTAGTTTGATCCTTGGCACCACAGATGGTTTCTGCACCCCAGCAGGAGAGAGCCCTGAGCACAGAAGTATGGAGCCCTGAGCCCTGAGTATGAGCCCTGAGTATGGAGCCAGGAGTGATCCCTGAGCTCAGAACTGGGATTGAGTCCTGAGTATGGAGCCAGGAGTGATCCCTGAGCTCAGAACTGGGATTGAGTCCTGAGTATGGAGTGATCCCTGAGCTCAGAACTGGGATTGAGTCCTGAGTATGGAGCCAGGAGTGATCCCTGAGCTCAGAACTAGGATTGAGTCCTGAGTATGGAGCCAGGAGCGAGCCTTGAGCAGGAGCCAAGTGAGTGCTCAGCACTACCGGGTATGACTCCAAAACAAAACAAGAGAGTGAGTGGGGGAGCAGTGCTTGGCTGGGAGAGGGTTTCTCGGGGAGGAGTCAAGCTGCAGGGAAGATGCTTCTCAGATACCCGAGCTCTGAGCTGCGTCTCCTCCACCCCAGGACGGGCCTCTTATGTAACGTGCCGGGAGGGAGGCCGGTACTTCTCCGTGAAACTCAGGCGCAGTCCCATTTCACAAGGCTGCAGGGACCGATCCAGAGAAGCCAGAACGGGCCTGGCACAAACCCTGGGAACCACAGGCTGCAGCGTGTCCTGTGCTGGACGCCATGCGCAAGGGGTCTCCTCTGCAGAAGATGTGGCCCCTCCTGGGCTCTGCCTGAATCTGCTTCATATGCTGTAGGTGGGTCACACTCAGAGTGACCTGGCTAAAAATGAGCTGCACTCGGCCCAGAGCACAGCAGGCAGGGTACTTGCCCTGCAAGCGGCTAACCCAGGTTCGAGCCCTGGCACCCCCATATAGCCCCGAGTCCTAGCAGGAGTAAGCCCTGAGCACTGCGGGGTTGGCCCCAAATCAAATCAGTGAAATAAAATGAGCTGTACTGAGCACTCATCAGTACCCAGCTCACACAGTTATGTTTTTTATACAATCAGCATGGGGGTGCGCACCTCTTTTCAGCCACAGATGGACCCCATTGCTCTCTGACAGGTTTGTCTCACTCTGTCTTGTCAAGAGGCAGCTGAGGAGCTGAGAGGATGCGGGTAAGAGTTCAGGGCTCTGGGGCCTGATTCTCTGAGTTCAAAACCACGTTCTGCTACTTCCAGTGGTGTGTGACCGGGGTCAAAGACTCAACCTCCCTGAGGTCTGGCTCAGTTTTCATCCCTGCAAAAGAGGTGCGAGCGGGTGTGCACGTGTGTATGGAGGAGGATGTGTGTGTGTGTGTGTGTGTGTGTGTGTGTGTTCAGATGGAAAGGGAAGGAACTTTTTTTGAGCACTCCTGCTTCACCAGAGCTGTTCCAAACTCTTTGTACCAACTCCTCAGCTAGGCCGGGCCCTGTCCCTTCCCAGGCATTACTGTGCAGCCATAACCCGCCTGGTCCTTTGAAGATTAGTGAGAATATTTGGCTGCATGCAAGGCAAACACCCTACCTGCTGGACTAGCGCTCCAGCCCTCTTTTTTCTTTTTTTTTAAAGATGTGAAGTCCTGGCCCTCAGCAGATCTTGTTTTTAAAAGATTACGTGCATGAAGCAGCAGTGTGGCATGCACGACACATGTTCAATACATGGGAGTCATCATTACAACTCTCCCTGTGGTCCCAACAAGGCTGCTAATACAGAGGCATGAAGAAACAAATTGAAATGGGATCCGTGAAATCAGACAAATCCATCTCCTTGTTTTCCCAGCTGAAACATGGAAAGGAAAGAGATCTCCTTGGCACGGAGAGGCTGGGGGTACAGAGCTGGGAAGGAGCCCAACCCTGGGCAAGGGGGTGGGAAGGTGCCCAAGCCCCACACTGCACTCTTCACATCGATAGAGGGTTCAGGCCAACTGCTGGGTGCGATTCCATTCGAAACACACGAGTGTCTGAACGCACATTCCCAGGATTCGTTTCTCGTAGATAGTTCCTTAGGCTGATAAATGCTCTACCAGAAAAGAAGCAGTGACTGACTCAGATGAATGATGGCTCCCGGAGGGGAAACCAGAGCAGGATTGGGCATCTGGTCAACCGTCTGCTCCCTCCACCAGCCTGCATCACCTTCATCCCTCCGAAATTTGCAGTAGAACCACAAAAAGTCCTGTGTCCTGCAGGAAGAACCAAGAGACTCCATCCCCACGCTTCCATCTTCCTTTATTGGGGAAGTCCCACTCAGCGGTGCTCAGGGATCACGCCTGGAGGGCTTGGGAACTATATGAGCAAAGTCAGGTCAGCTGTGTGCAGAGCAAATGCCCCACCCACTGTGCTGTCGCTCCAGCCCCAATTTCCATTTTTCTTAGCTGTGAGATGGTAGCACCCATTTTCCCCTCCAGGGATAAAGCAGTCCAGCAAATCTAGGTTGTCTCTTGCAGGGATTAGATGTGGGGGTGACTCAATCCAGGGCAGGCGTGCAGAGCCCCTCCTTTCTGCATATGGCTCCAGGCTTGACTCCTTCTGGTCCCAGGAACTGAGCTTTCAGTGGTCAACCCAGCTGGTAGGTTGACCAGTAGAACCCTCAGCTCCAAGAGCAGAGGCAGAAGCTGCTGGGATTCCGCCATTCTTCTGTTCCTTGGGCTCAGATCACATGACCCCAGCCAGCTGCCAGGGTGAAGAGCCACGCTAGACCCCAGCAGTTCTTCTGGGATTAGGATCACTTGTACGTAACAAACTAAGCTGAAGTAGAGAGATAAGACACTATCAGACTGTTTCCTTTGCTGGTCATACCTAGTGGTGCTTGGAGCTTACTCCTGGTTCTGCACTTAGGGATCACTCCTGGCAGGGCTGGGGAAACCCTCTGGGGTGCTGGGAATTGAACCCAAGTTGGCTGCATGCAAGGCAAGCACCCTACGTGCTATACTATCACTCTGGCCCCAGAAGTGTTACGGATTAATCGTGTTCTTGGACAGAGCCCTGCTGACACTCTCAGGACCCTCACATCTTAAAAAAAAGGAGGACCAGAGTGATAGCACAGCGGAGGGCGTTTGCTTTGCAAGCGGCTAATCTGGGTTTGATCCCCAGCATCCCATATGGTCCTCTGAGCACTGCCAGGAGTAATTCCTGAGTGCAGAGCCAGGAGTAATCCCTGAGCATCGTCAAGTGTGATCCAAAAAAAAGCAAAACAAAAAAAAAATAAAAAGTTGCTGTCTTTATTAAATAAATAAATAAAAAAAATAGAAGAAGAAAGGAAAGAAAAATAAACCCTACCAAGTATGAGAACCATCCCCAGCTCCCCAAACACTGCCAGCCCAGTTCAAGGCCAGGCCACAAACTTGAGCATATCTTCTGCTGAGGGCCGGAAAAGTCCTAGCAAGTGGACCAAAGTGTGTGCATGAAGCAAGCCACCTTCATTATTGTCACAGTATTCCAAGGGAGCTAAGCTGCATAGGGCAGACCCCGGCACCACCGATGCTCCCCCTAAGCACTGCAGGGTGCCAATCCCTACCCCCCAAAAACATAGAACAAAATAAATGACTGAACAGGTCTAACACCTTCGTTCAGCCAACAATGAAGTATCCATGGATATCCATGGATATCCAAAAGGACATGGATACTTCATCGTCAGAGCAAGAAGTAGCAAACCTCACTTTCATGGAGAGTTTGCAAACCCAGGACCTCTGGGCGCCCCTTAGCCAGCTCCCGCCCACAGCAGTGTTTGAGGCCGGGGTGCCCGTCTGGAGTTGGGTCCACAGTCACTCAGCGTCACACCTGCTCTCCTGGACTGCGGGCTTCTTCCCCAGTGCCTGCTCAAACATCAAAGGAGTCAGGGGCTTGGGACAGAAGCCCAGACACAATAAGGAACACTCTTAACCCCAGGACCCAGCTGACTGCCAGCCAGGGCCAGGGTGGAGGCGGTGCTAAGCAGCCACAATCATGCTGAGTGACATTCCTGAGCAGGAGTGTAATCACTAGCCCTCTGCCCGCCCGGCTGGGGAGCCCAGCACCAAAGGCGCGCCCTGCCCGTGTGGGTCCTTGCCACGTCCGCTGTGTGCAGGGCACAGAGTGTGATGTCATGAGCACAGACATCCTGAGTTAATAGTCACTGGGGAGACCTGGATTCAGCATGGGAAGACTCCATGCCCCTTTGCTCTCCACCACATGGCAGAGGAAACAGAAGCTGGAGAGGTTTCTGCAAGTTTGAAACGATCCAATTTAATGACACTGGGTTCTAATTTGACTGCGAGGCATATCAAAATCTGGCTTTCTTTGTGGCATATTAAAATCATGGGGCTGGAGTGAAAGCACAGCAGGGAGAGTCTGTCTGCCTTGCAGGTGGCTGACGCAGGTTCAATCCCTGGCACCCCATATGGGTTCCCCCAGCACCGCCAGGAGTGATCCCTAAGTGAGCAGAGAGCGAGGAGGAACCCCTGAGCATAGCTGGGGATGGGCCCCCAAATCAAAAGATAAAAAATCAAAGAACTATTTCCCTTTCCCCTCATTGGTTCTTCCTGCGACACTGAGTTGAGGTGTGCTGATGGTACCCAGATCCCACATGGGGGAGCTGGGGTTACAGTGCAGGATACGGGGGAGCTGGCCGGGATCCAGCATGAGGCACCCAGCATGATGGTCCTGCTGCCCGCTGCCTTGGGCTGGATACTGGTCACCAGCCCGCCACCCTCCCTTACCTAGAAAGCTGTCTCCTCTTTCCCTGAGATCGCTGAATCCTGACTTATCAGAAGGAGCTGTGCCTTCTATACTAGAAGCTTCTGCCAGGGCCCCTGAGGGACAGGACAGCTGCCACAAGGCAGGAGGGTCCCCAGGCCACCCACCCGACAGATGGAACCTTCCTGGAACTCTCGTCCTAGAAGCCGCACATCTTGGGGGTATGCTCAGCAAAGATGCAGATAGCCCGTCCTCTCCCCCAGTGCTGGCCATTGCAGGGAGGGGTGAGCAGGGCAGACTGACCCTGACCCACCTCCAGCAGGCCCTGCTTCTCCACCTAACTCCTCCAGCTCCATTCTTCAGCCCTACAAAGCTCCACAGTTCCTGACCACAAAGAAACTCTGCACAGGAGCCGTGAAAACGGTTCTCCCTTGAGCAATAGCGAGAGGTTCCTCTAAGCACTTACTTCCTCCAGTCATTTTTCTGTAAAGCAGAAAATAAACAGCCAGCCACTCCCCCACAAGGGAAGACCCCCCCCACCCCACCCCCACCAGTCTGTCTTGACACGGCAGCATTGAGTACTGAAGGCAGCTGACCTGGAGTCAGCAGTGAAACAAATAAGCAATTAAAACAGCTATTTCAAGAAGCCCTGGAAAGCAGCAAAGACAATATGAATTATTCATCCCTATAGTGGATGACTTCTGGGTATTGTCTCCAGTCTCTGTCTCCTGCTGTTATTCACTCACCCATTCAAGCACAGAGATGGGACACCATGCCCCAGGCCCAAGATATTGGTGTCCAGGAGGGCACAGGCACAGGCTCACACACACACACACACACACACACACACATACGCACGCACGCACACCACAAGGCCAGCTGGCCACTCCAGATGGTGAGCCACACAGAAAAGAAACCCACAGGTTGACAGGTGCTGGCAGCCCAAGTACCAGGAGGGAGAATGTATGAATTTCCAATCGGCCCAAAAGAGGGGTGTGTGTGTGTGTGTGTGTGTGTGTGTGTGTAATATGCGTGTGTGTGTGTGTAGTGCGTGTGTGTGTGCGGCGTGTGTGTGTGCGTGTGTGCATATGTGTGTGTGTGCGTGTGTGTGTGTGTGTGCGTGTGTGTGTGTGTGTGTGCATGTGTGTGAGAGAGAGAGAGCGAGAGAGAGAGAGAGAAAGAGACAGACAGACAGACAGGAAGAGGGAGAGAGAGGGCCTGGGGACGCTTAGCAAATACAGCTGGGCTATTCAGAATCCCCAGTATCTGCATTGGGGTCCCCCGATTATTGCTTTGGAGACCTTCCCTTCCAAAAAATAAATGTAAGAATCTGAATGGCTAGAGAAATAGTACAGCAGGGAGGGCGCGTTTTCCTTGCACGCGGCTGACCCAGGTTGGATCCCCGGCATCCCATAGGGTCCTATAGCACCGCCAGGAGAAATTCCTGAGTGCAGAGTCAGGAGTCATCCTGAGCATTGCCAGGTGTGACTCAAAAAGCACTCCCACCAAAAGAAAAAAGACTCACTCAGCGAGGAGAAGGGTCACGGTGGCAGAGCCATGAGGTCATGCCAGCTGCTGCCACCCCGGGCAGGTTCCTCTTTGCCCTACTGGGACCACAACACCAATTTCTACCTCTGGGGCCCAGATCCCAGGTTGGTTCCAGACCCACCAGGAGAGAAGCCCCTTTGTCCCAGGGACCCAGAGGACTGGCCAGTGGTCATTTCACCCCAAACTCCACCCAGGCCACAGGCGCCCCCCGGGGTCATTTCTGCTAATCTTTGTGCTTCTCAAGCGGAGCTCTACCCGTGGCTTCCTCCTCGCCTGCCTTCCCGGCCTTCCACAGTGTCTGCCCGGTTTCCTCCTTGGAGCAGTCTTGTTTGCACCAGCTGCGGGGAGGGGGTATAAAGGCAGGCCTGTACCCAGGGTCAAGCTGCCACCCGCCCTGGAAATCTCTGTAAAGTGCCCTTCATGGAAGGGCCAGGGGTGCAGGGTCCTCCCCTGCATGGGTACTGCCAGTGGCTTTTCCTATCTGGCGGCAGATCAGAGGCCGCCTGACAAATGCCTGAAAGGAATGAAGGAGGCAAATGTCCAGAGTCCACCCCCAAGCCCTGGCAAGAGGGCAGCAGCTGAGAGGGGAGGAGCGAGCCTCAGTTTCCCCAAGTTGCACCCACATGGGCACATATGCACACGCGTACCATGTGCATATGGGAACACATGTGCATACACATTGACACACACACACAGACACACAAGTGCGCTAAAGCACACACAGGCTGGAGCACCACCTCTCTCTCCTTCCTCATCTGTGTGCATAGGCCCCACTGAAGAGAACTCCCTTCCCCAGGGACCCCCTCCACAACCACCCCCAAGATCTTTCAAGGATGGCTGCAGGCTGGAGCTCTCAGGACACACAGAATCATGACATGTACACACAATGGCCATGCCAGTATGGGCTCTGGGGAGTGGGGCTGGACTGATGCCACGAAGACTTCATACAAAGGGCTCAGGCTGAGCGGAGAAATAGCCCTATGTGGATGAGGGGAAACCTGGGCCTCCCTAGCCCCCCTGCAGAGTGAACCAGGCTTCCCAAGATGCACCTCTAAGAGGGACACAAAGCCTGCTCAGGGTGGGGCCCCAAAACTGGAGAGAGACAGGCTGGAGCAGGAAGAGTGTTTCTTACATGCAGCTGACCCAGGTTCGAGCCCCAACATCTCATATGGTTCCTCTGAGACGTGCCAGGAGTAATTCCTGAGGGCAGAGTGAGGAGCAAGCCCTGAGCACTGCTGGTGTAGCCCCCAAACGAAATAAAAACAGAGAGAGAAAGGGAGAGGGAGAGAGAGAAAGAGGGAGAGACAGAGGAGAGAGGGAGAAAGACTCAGTGGAGACTCAGTGAGAAAGGATGAAGCGAGCCCCTGGCAAACTGGAGCTCTCCAACTACAAAAAAGCTCCTTTCTTAGGATGTGCTGGCGATGGTGAGGAGAGGCCAGACTGTCCCTTACTGCTCTGTTCTGCACATGAAGGTAATTGTATAATTAATAAGGCAGCTGCAAGCCAGCTTACGGGCACACAGTCACAGCCGCAGCTGGGTAAAGGCAACAGCAAACCCACTTGCGGTCACAGGTGCCATTTTTTTCCTCCAAAGAGAGTCGCAACAATTTTCCCCCTCCAACACCCAGGAGGCAGGTTTTCTCTCTACCTGCTCCCCTGGAACATGACCACTGCCCACCCCTGGCCCCAGGCTTTGTCCACTTCTTCCTGCTGCTTCTGGCTGTACAGAGAAATAATCCCAGAGATGCAGGGAGCACCAAAACCAGCGTGGGCAAACCCCACACCTAAAGGGTGAGAACCATGTGATACACCACAAACAAGTTGGTGCCTGAACGACCCCTGGTCACTGCAACAGCAACAACAACAAAAGTGTGTGTGTGTGTGTGTGTGTGTGTGTGTGTGTGTAAATAATTAAACTTAAAGCCAAAGAAAGGAATGACCGAGCAGTGCCTTCTATGGCTGGGGCGGGTACCGGCTGAGGGGTGGTTTCTTCTGAGGTCTGTGAGAAAGTCCCTGAGAGCAACAACGCTGCAGGCCACACAGCTCCACCAGCACATTAGAAGTGACATAACCAGATATGGTAAGTGGACAATTTGCATGGTCTGTGCACTGGACCTCCATCAAGCAAGTTCTAAGAATCACAGCCCTGTCTTGTCACGCTCTTGTCAGTGATGATATGTAGCAATCGGAGCAACAGAACAGCAGAGAGGACGCTGGCCCTGCACACCTCAGCCAGCCTGGGTTGGATCCCCGGAATCCCACAGGGTCCCCCAAGCATTGCCAGGAAGGACCCTGAGAGCAAACGTGGGTGCCCCCAGGTGTGGCCCCAAAAGTCAAAGCAAAATAAAAACACTTCGTAACGGTGGTGGCAAGGGTGCCCTAAAAAACCACCAGCAGCTGTTTTCTCTCTGTGTCTTATTCCAAAAACCCACGGGGTTCCGACCTTAAAGCCCAAGGAAGGAGGCACTGCATCTCCCCAACTTTGGGGGTTCAGAAGAGGAGACCCAGGCTCACAGAGGCTGAGGGAAGGGGTCTTTCGGGTGCCAGATGCAGAGGAGGAGAGAGAGAAGAAGAGGAAGAAAAGGAGGAGGAAGAAAAAGAAGAGGGAAGGAGAGTGGAGGAAGAGGGAGGAGGAAAAGGAAGAAGGGAAGGAGTAGGGAGAATAAGGGGAGGAGGGTGAAGGAAGAGGGGGAAGGAGGGAGGGGAAGAGGGCAAACGGAGGCGAGAGAGGAGGGAGGGAGGAAGGAGAGGGAGGAAGAAGCAGACGGAGCCCAAGAGTCCCCATGGGAGAAAGAACAGCCATCCTGGGCCAGGCGGTGGCTGAGTACACAGCAATACTCCAACCCCACCAGAGTTCCCCTAGAGCTGGACAGCTCCCACCCCTCACTCATCCCCCCAAAAACACTTCCCCCAAACTCTGGAGCCTCTGAATGTAAAGCAGGAACCACTGGGCCAAAACACACCAAACAGTTTGCCTTCAGTTTTGCCATCCACACAACAAGGGGCCAGCGAGGTGGCTGATGGCTCGCACATGTGGTGTTGAGTTTGACACAGGGGTTGGAGAGCACACAGCTAGCACATGCGGTGCTGAGTTTGACCCATGGCACAGAGAGCACATGGCTAGCACATGCAATGCTGAGTTTAACACAGGGGCCGGAGAGCACACGGCTCGCACATGCGGCGCCGAGTGTGACAGAGGGGCCAGAGAGTCCCTAGAAATACCTGTATAGGTATTCTGGATGATTTCATACAGCATGTACACACAGACACATACAGGATTACAGATGCACACACGCACACACACACATCACTCACACAGCATGCACATGCATTCCATGTCAAAGCCTCAGTTGCAAACAGCCAAGTATGCTCAGCCCAGTTGTGGCTGCTGTCCTCTTCAGCCTCAGAATCTAGGTGGCTGCGGAGATGGTCGCTCAGACTGATTAGACAGCGCTCAGCCCACGGCTCTCCCCACCTACAAGGATAAACACCAGCATAAGAATCTAACCCAGCTGCAGTACAAGGAAAGGGCCCTCACCCGCAGGGTCTCGAGCCAGGGTTCACACAGGTGTGCAGGGGCTGAGCCGGGAATTCAGACGTGTGAGGAACATACTCTACTGCCTAGATACACCGAGGCCCCTAAAGTCACAGTTTTGTTTTAGCTACTCCCAACGATGCTCAGGGCTTCCTCCTGGCCCTGCACCCAGGGATCACTCCTGGTGGAGCTTGGGGATCACACGGGGTATCCGGGATCAAACCCAGCTAGACCTCAAGCAAGGCAAGTGCCTTCCCCACTATACTGTCACTCCTGATCCCCAAACCTCCATTTTATAGGACTGTTGCCTTTTGCCACACCCGTGTTCTGTCAGCCTCCAGGGATGCACACTGGGAAGGGGATCCTGATGGGCACCAAGGGTGGACCCTGGCTCTCATCCTCACATTTGGGGCAGCATGACCTCAATGCCATGACACAAGGTGCTTTCTGGAGTCCCCACACCAGGCTGCCTGCACTCCGGCTGTGGCTGCGTGTTTGGCCCTCCCTGAGCCCACGAGAGTCTACCCACTGAGGGCATGACTGACCAACAGCCCTGTCTACCTGGTGATCAGACCAGCAGGACTCAGGGAACAAGCGCTGGGGATACATCCCAGTGCCAGGCAGTCATACATGCCACTGCCACGGTGCCCAGTGACCGGGCTTTACTCAGGGTTCCTCACCCAGGTGGCAGGAGATGCTTCTGGGGGCCCCGACTTCACAGCGAGCATTCCTGCCCACACTTCCTTTGGGTAAATCTTAACCAGTGTAAATGTTTACTTTTGTGTTGTAAATCCGATGGAGGTGCGCGAGTCAGGAGTGCATTCAGAAGCAGGTGCCCAGCCAGCGAAAGTTAAAACCTAACCTGCTGTCTGGAGTGTTTTGGGGGGAGAGGGTTGTGCTTGTAATTAATGAGCCGCGTCAATGAGCCTGGAACTGGACAGCGCCCACCCCCTCGCCAATGCCTGCATGCATGAGAGAAACTGCCCCCCTTCCCTGGCTCCGTCCCCATTGGGGAGTTGCTGGGTGAAGATACCAAGAAGTGGGAAAAGCAGCCGTGGCAAGGAAAAGGCTCGGACAGCTCCCAGACACGGGCCATGAGAGCTAAGAGCAGACTGCAGGGTGTTTCTTGGGGTGCCCGGGCACAGGAGGTGCCAGCCTGAGGCTGCCCCCTGCCCAGCGACTCCCCACATCCCCGGGAGTGACCAAGCCGTACTTATTTCCGTTGACCTGGCAGCAGTACTCAGGGGTTCTACAAGTTGTTCCTGGCGGTCTCAGTCCTGCTGTGCAGACAGAGGCTCAGGGCTTGGCTCTGGGTGCTTGGGGGTGGGCACCAGGGCTGCTACTGACCATGCTGGGAGGGGTGATGGGGACCCGCAGGGCAGGGGACAGGAGTTCAGGGCCCGTCCTGCCATCCATCTCCCAGCCTCTGGAATTACTGTTTGTTGGCTTTTTGTGTGTGTTTGTTTTGGGGGCTGTGTTCAGAGCTGACTCCTGGCTCTGCACTCAGGGATTACTCCTGGCAGGGCTTGTGGGGACCCTATGGGGTGCTGGGGATGGAAACTGGGTCAGCTGCATGCAAGGCAAATGTCCTACAGGGCCCTGGCTTGTTACCTTAGCAGGGCTGCCCGAAGTCAGGTGCTGGGCCGGGACTGCAGCTGTGCCCCCCACCTCCTACACCCCCGGGCTCGGCCTGGCACTCAGACCTTCGCACGAAGCTGGCAGAGCCCAGTTCTCTCTCCTGTCCCCAGGCTGGCCTTCAGAACAGGAGGGCAGACAAGTCAACACTAACAGCCCTGCCTTCCTCCAGGCTCTCACCAGTCCTTGGATCCAGCCAGCAAGAACCTCAGAGAGAGCCAGAACAACCCCATCCCCTGCTCCTGGCTCTCAGCATGAGCCTAGCCCCTCTCCCTGCACTTCTGAAATTCTGGGACCGGCCTGTCGCTTGGGCACGCAGGAATTTCCCCAGCTGCCTGCAGGTCCCGGGAGCACCCAGAAAGGGAGCATTCTCTTCCTCACCACAAGGCTGGCATTTGCTGGAATGACAGGCAGCGCGTTTGAAAGAACAGCAAAGTTGGAGGCCACGGGGGTGCGCTCCTGGATGGATGTAAGAACAGTAGGAAGGAGAGGGGGTGGGCAGGGAGGGTAGGGCACAAGACGGTGTAGGAGGGAGGAGGGAGCGCTGGGTCATGAGAAGATTCGGATTTTCTATGCCAGTGCAGAGAAGTATGAGGGGGGTGTGTGAGAACAGAGCACCGGGTGGTGCTACCCAAGTACACTGCGAGGTCCCCTGAGCCTGACCTGCTGTTTGCTCACCCTGACAGTCGCAGGAGCAGGGGCTGGACAGACAAACCAGGGTTAAGGCCCACCAGCCCCCCCCATGCTGTATGGTCCCCCCACCCTGCAACAAGCCACTCACAAATGGTCCCAATTCCTGCTCCACTCCCCCCACTCCAATCCCAAACAAGAGCAGAAGCAAGAAATGACCCCTGACCCCAGGCAGGTTATCATAGAGTAAAGGGAGGGCAAACCTCTGCCAAGCAAGTAGGAAAGGCTCTGAGGCCCAGGGAGGCCCTGACTTGGATCCCCAAATCAAAGAAGCTGGAAGCGCTCAAGTGGATAGACAGGCTGCCCCGGGCCCCCAGAGCCTGCCAGCCACTCACAGCCACCCGCCCCCATGTCTCCCTTTTACCTTGGAACGAAACAAAATGAATCAGAGCGCAGCTGCCTACACACAGCCACGGCGCCATTCACCGACCAGCCCACAGTGTAAAAGCACATGAACACGAGCCGGAGCCATCATGCAGTGGGGAGGGCGCTCGCCTTGCATGCAGCTAACCCAGGTCTATCCCTGGCAACCCCTGAATCCCCTGAGCCCTGCCATGAGTGAGCCCTGAGCACTGCCAAATGACACAGACACCAGGGGCCACACGGGACACGGCAGTACCTGCATTACAGGTGATCTGTGGCATGATTTTAGCCCAGTCCTTTGGAAGAGGATGGCGAGGACAGACACAGAAGAGGGAGATTGTGTGGAGGGGAGAAAGGAAGAGGAGGAAAGAGGGAAAGAAGGAAGGAGGAGGGAGCTGCTTAAGCCGGAACTCCTTGGAAAATAACAACACATGGGCCAGAGTTGCGACACAGCAGGGGAGGGGCACCTGCCTTGCACGTTGGCAGCCCAGGTTCAAGAGCACCGAATATGCTCCCTGAGGCCCAGGAGGGGAGACCTGAGTGGGAAAGCAGGGAGGAAGCCTGAGCACAGGCAGGTGGGGGGCGAGGGAGGGAGGGAGGGAGGAAGAAAGGAAGGAAGGAAGGAGAGGAAGGAAGAAGGAAGGAAGGGAGGAGGGAGGGAGGGAGGGGAGGAAGGGAGGAAGGAAGGAAGGAAGGAAGGGAGGGAGGGAAGGGAGGAAGGGAGGAGGGAGGAAGGAAGGAGAGGGAGGGAGGGGAGGGAGAGGAGGGAGGGAGGAAGGAAGGAAGGGAAGGAAGGAAGGGAAGGGAGGAGGAGGAAGGAGGGAGGAGAGAGAGGGAGGGAGGGAGGAAGGAAGGAAGGAAGGAAGGAAGGAAGGAAGGAAGGAAGGAAGGGAGGAAGGGAGGAGGAAGGAAGGAAGGAAGGGAGGGAGGAAGGAACAACAAATCACAAACTAAAATAAACCATGCTTTGATCACTGCTTTTCAACCTGCTGCATAAGAGTTCATGAGAAGCATGAAATGACTTTTACCGCTTTGCAAATCATGGTAACACGCGGGTTCATTGTGCATTAGTGGAAGGCTTAGGAGCTGCTTCTGCATACACCCCAGTGCAAAAACACACACACACACACACACACACACACACACACACAGAGGTCAGTCACCGCCTGAAAAACTCGCATGAGTGTTTAGGAGGTTGCAAGTCAAAGGCCAAGTTCTGTTTTGAGTTTTGCAGCCACACCTGGCAGTGCTCGGGGGCTATTCCTGGCTCTGTGCTCAGGGAATCACCAGATGTGATGCCAAGGATTGAACCAGGATGGCTGCGTGCAAGGCCTTACCTGCTGTAGTAGCTCGCAGGCCCCCAAGTTCAAGGCCATTTTAAAAATAGATTACTATAGGGTTTGCACTGCAAAGATCCTCCGAGACTCTCAGGAACCATATTTTGAAAATGGCTTGTTGGGGCCAGAGAGATAAAGGTAGTTTGCTTGCCTGACCCGGGATCAATTCTGGCATCCCATAGGATCCCCTGAGCCACCAGGAGGGATCCCTGAGAACAGAGGCAGGAATGAGCCCTGAGCACTGCCAGGTGTGGCCCAAAAGAAAAAGAGGCTTATCTAGCAAAGTCCTGTGTAGGCATTAAATAGAAATAACAACAGATGCTGGTTGTATGTCTTCCAACAGTAAATCTAAGTTTTTTGGAAGCTGGAGGTGCTTCCCTGGGAACTGGACCCCAGAAAGGGCAGGGAGGAGGTGAGGGCTGGAGACAGAAGCCCCCAGTGCACAGCTCTCCCCACACGGTCCATGCACAGGACCGCTGGCCCTTGGTGTGAGAGAGGGTCAGAGTCCAGATCCTAGAACTGCAGCCCACAGCCGCCCACGCTCCAGTGTTGCCGCCAGCTCAGAGAAGCCCAAGTCTCTCAAGATTTCAATCTCCCTGACAGCCCTTAGCACGACGCCAAGACTCAGGAGAGAGCTGAGTGTTTCACAGGGCTGTCTCCGGGGGCTGGTCCCACATCTTAGCTGACTGTGCCACAGAGGTCTGCAGTGGACAATGCCCACCCAATGCACCAAGGGATGAGCACATGCTTTCGTGCCACAGACCCAGCCCAGGCACTGCCCAGTCCCTCGGCACCACCAGGGCAGCCAGAGGGGTGGGCACTGCTGCCATGTGGGCCCAAGACAGCAGAAAGGCAAAATGAGTCAGGGATGTAGTTCTGCTTATAGGGCACGTGTCTGTCCTGCAAGTCTGAGACGTGGCTCTGGTCCCTGGTACCACATTCCTGCCAGCCCCTTACCCCTATGACCGCAGGGCACAAGTGACCCCTCATACCATAGGGAAAACGACGAAGGTGGAATTATTTAGTTACACATATGCACCACTTTGGACAGTTTTGTTTGTTTCACCGGACACACCCGGCAGTGCTCAGGTCTCATTCCTGGCTCTGTACTCAGGGGTCACTCCTGGCAGGCCTCAGGAGTTATTATTTGGTGCCTGGGGTCAAACCAGGTTGGCCATGTGAAAGGCAAGTGACCTGTCGCTCCAGTCTATATTTGAAATACCTTTATTTATATTTATTTATTTATTCTATTAAATCACAGTGAGATACACAGTGACAAAGTTGCTCATGATGTCAGTGCACATTTCCTAATACCAATGTCTCCAGTTTTCCTCCATCCCTTGCCCACCTACTTCTATAGCAGGCACTTTTCTTCTCTCTCTCTCTCTCTCTCTCTCTCTCTCTCTCTCTCTCTCTCTCTCCTCTGAAATACCTTTAATGGGGCCAGAGAGAGAAAGTTCAAGGGATGAGAGCAAAGTAACCTGAGTACTCCTGAGAGCAAACCCTGAGCACATGATCACTGCCAAGTAGGTCTCAAAATCGTTTTCAAATCAATAACAATAACAAAACACCTTTTCATTACACCAAGTGCTAAACCTAAGAGCTTCTTTTACAACAACAGTAAGAAGTACCCTGCCTGTTTCTAAGGAGACTTTCCTTTCATAGGGCTGACACATTCCTGGATTTCTAGAACCATAAGGACATCTGCAAACAGCCTTTCCGCAGGCCCCACAAGAGGTGATCAGGGCTTGCTCATGACTGACTTGGGTTCCATGCCTGGCACCCCACAGGGTCCCCCCCCCAGCACCACCAGGAGCAATTCCTGAGTGCAGAGTCAGCGGTTACCCCTCAGCATCGCTGAGTTTAGGTGAGACCCCCTGAATAGTTTTTAAATTTAAAAACAAAAGCCCACCAGAACCAAGGGGCACAGCCGTGGTGACAGTCTATATTTGAAATGCAGCCCAGAAGGGCTGTCCATGGCAGAGAGCACTTTCTGAATAAGCGACATGGAGGTGGGGCATGTGCCCCAGGGTCCTCCAGGAGGAGATCAGGCATCTGGGGTGGCAGGCGCAGAGGAGAGGGGAGCAGGAACAGAATTAGGTGCATTCCCAGCACCCCATAAGGTCCTCTGAGCACAGAGCCGCAAGTGACCCTCAGACTAAACCAAGGAGTTAAGGAGAAACACAAGGGGTCCCACAGAGAGAAGAGCCCCCCCATGCTCCCATCCTGGACTCAGGCATCAACACTCAGTGGTTGGCACAGCTGAGTCTGGGCGGACCCCAGAGGAAGACCCTTTCCAAAGACACCAGGGACCCCCAGGCCCCACCATGCCCCCTACATCCCCCCTCCCTGCCCCCCAAAAGCAGATAAGCTGCAAGATCACAGGCCACCTGGACTGGTTGAGCCGGTCTGTTTAGGAATAAGGAAACGTGAGTTGTTTTCCCTCGGGAGGAGGCGGGGGCTGCATTCCTCAGCACCCTGCAGGGCGGCTCTGGCTCTGGTGTCCTGTGTGCCCGCACTCAGGTGAGCAGAGAAACACCCAGAGGACTCAGGACTTTCACGGGGTGCTTATGGGTTCATTCATTCATTCATTCATTCATTCATTCATTCATTCATTCATTCATTCATTCATTCATTCATTCATTCATTCATTCATTCTGCTGCTTTTTTTTCATATCAGCAACGCTCAGGGGTTTCTCCTGGCTCTTCAATCAGGAATTACTCCTAGCAGTGCTGGTGGGGGTGTCGGTGCATATGGAATGCCGGGCCCAGGTGGGCTACATGCAAGGCAAACGTCCCACCTGCTGTACTATCGCTCTGGCCCCACTTGGGGATTCCTGAGTGTCCCTCCTGCTAGCCAGAGTACACCCTAGTGTCTGGGGGACAGTCTTTATTTGGGTTACACCGGCAATACTCAGAACCAGTAATTCCTGGCTCTGCACTCAGGAATTACTCCTGGAAGTGCTCGGGGGACCCTCTGGGATGCTGGGGATGGAACCTGGGTCAGCTGCGTGCAAGGCAAATACCCTCCCGCTGCACTATCACTCTGGGCCTGCTTGGGTCTTCTAGCCTCAGGCCTGGAGCTACCCCACCATCCTTTTTTCTTCAGGGAGAGACACTGGCAAGTGGTGAGGTTTCCACAAGTGGAGCAGGGGCTGGGGTGTCCACTGCAGGCGCCCTCGCAGCTCAGTCTCATGCCACAGTCGCCCATGGGGTCTGGGAGCATCTAATCTTCACTGTCATGCATAGTCATTCCCTGATGAGTTCCACAGCACAGACAGCATTTCTGCCAGGCCTTGGGGAGACTTTGCAAGAGATGATAAAGGCAGCCTATGTCATGTCCTTCATGACAGGGGGTGAGAACGGCAAGCAAGGTGTGCTCCCTGTAGGAGGAGGCCGCCTGTTGGCTGCTGGAGGCAGTCCCAGGGAGTGCTGTGGAGGTAACAGCAGGCCATGGTCACCCACACATGGTTCAAGCAAAGAACAGGAGGAAGCACTTGGGAGTTTAGGGTTGGGAGTGATTTTTTTTCCCTGCCTAATCAAGCCACAATCTTCCATAGTCCCACAAAGCAGATTTATAGCCCCCATAACTGGCCTCCCAATGTGGCCGTCACCTCAAATCAACAGGAAAGCCTCCAGAAATCCAAACCACACCCAGAAACAAGCACATCCGACTTTAGGCAGGCACAGGTATTTTCAGCATCCCCTCTGGCCAGTCCACTGGGCCGTAACTGGAGAACAACAGCTTCCTAGTCTCTCTCCTGCAGAGATGATCAAAGGTCACTCACTGCCCCTGTCCCCTTTCCCCCTGAGCAGGAAGTAAAGGACACACTGGCTCTGCTCAGGGGGACCAGGGTCTGGCACAGTGGGGAAGGAGCAGAAAAACACCTGGGCTGGAGAGAGCTCAACAGGTGGGCACGGATCTGACACAGGATGCCAGGGCCAGCCCCTAGTGCTGTGGTCCCTGATCAGGTCTGGGAGGAGCCTGTGAGGTTTGGGGGAAGGGAGGGAGAGAACGGGGATTAAGGGAAGAATGAAGAGAGGGAAGGGAAGGGAGGGATGAAGGAAGGCCACAGACTCAGGCGCCATGATGTCAAGCACGTCAGAGAGCTGGTGAGTGTTGTACATGCCAAGTCACAACCCAGGACAGGGCCTGTCCGGCCTCTCCCTCACCTGCACTCCCTAGTGCTGTTGGGCTGTGAGTGACTGAACACCACCTTCGTCCTCTGACCAGCTCCTGCACAGTGGACATACAACCTCTATGCCTTCTAGTCAAATGAGGAGACACCCTTGGGTCAGAGCGATAGCCAGTGGGAAGGGCGTTTGCCTTGCACACGGTCAACCTGGGTTCCATCCCTGGTATCCCACAGGGTCCCCCCGAGTACCGCCAGGAGTAATTCCTGAGTGCAGAGTCAGGAGGAATTCCTAAGCATCACTGGGTGTGACCCAAAAAGCCGAAGAAGGACCAGGGATCCACACCCACCTCATCCACAAAGCAGGGGCGCCTCTCCTGTTACTGTGAGGGTGCCAAAACTCCATCTGCAGTGTGCCACAAAACATCAGTGACTGAAAATGACCCCAACTCCTCCCGCACTCTACCTACCACCCAGCCCTTTGAGGTTTAAGAACCCTCCTAGGAATTGAAAACAGCAGCACAGGGGAGGGTGTCTGCCTTGCACGATAAGGGTTCGATCCCGCATCCCACAGAACCCTCCAAGCACTTCCAGGAGTAATCCCCAAGTACAGAGCCAGGAGTCACTGCCAGGTGAGGCCATTAAACCCAAACCAACAGGTCAGCTCTGAGAGAGACGGCGGCGGCACAGAGGCACGTGTGCCTTGCACGTAGGCAACTCAAGTTGCTGCCTACAACAACCCAAATGATGACCACACCCCAGTCCCCTACAAATGGAGTTGGGAGTAGACCCTGAGCATCACCAGTATGGCCGACCTGTTACAGCGATGCCTACAGGTACTCATATATTCTTCCAGGTGAAAGAGAAGAGGAGGGATAGTGGGGTCCAGGCAGGCTGGCATTGCCTCTCCGCCAGCACAGTCCATGTTTATAAGTCTGAGACCATCTGCTTCACCAGCCCCTTCCTAGTCCTGCCCAGCTGACCACAGCCACCACTCAGGGGCACATTCCCGAGGGCACCAAGGTCCCTCACCCAACTCCACCACCCACATGCCAACTGTCACCACATACCTGCCTGTCCTGGGATGACGGCAAGAATTCTAGGGAGGCCCCCAGGCCCCCGGGAAGGGTCATTCTATCATATTATCTGCTTCACTGTTTGCTCGTCCCCGGCAGCCACAGGGACTTTGCTCTGTCTGAAGCCTGGCGACACTCAATAAATACCGGGGGACGAATGGCCGAGCCTGGGCGGGGTGGGCAGTCATAGAGTGGTGTGCGTGCCACAGGGAGGCTGTCGCTGAGCAGATCTGCAGCCCACCACTTCCTGTGGCCCCCACTCCCAGGCCCCCTTCCTATCCTGGCATCATCCACCTGCCCAGCCCTGTCCAGGACCCCGAGCACTCACAGCCTTTGTGTCATACACCCAGAGCACCCTGGTGCCAGCTCAGTGGCAACTTTCTGCCCCGCAGGAATTCCAGAGAAGGGCTTGCCACCGATAAAGTCCAAGGGGAAGAATTTATTGATTTATTTGTCACTGCAGCTCAGTGGTGTTCTGGTGTGGCAGGAAGAAACTCACATCCACAGGGAAGGGATCGTGGCTTGGGCCTCAGAGGTCCCAGGGGGGCTAACTAGGACCAGCTGCCACTGACAGCTGTGATATGGCCTGGCATGGTGCCGGTCAGGCATTAAGAGCATGCTCTGTCCACCCACTGTCCACCCGAGACCTGGGCTGGAGCCCCCAGCACTACAGGGGTCAGTGCATAAGCCGAGACCACCCCCCAGAACTGCCCGCTGGACAATGCCCCAGCATTGCTGGTTGGTTCCATGTCAGCCTCCCTTGCTGTGACCTTTAGGGGTTTGGTGGCAGGTCCAAGTGTTAGCCAGGTGCACGGCAGATGAAAGGAATTTCTTCCAGGTCAAAGGTGACCTAGGAATGCAGCCCTCAGGATCTCTTTATGGAGCCCTTATCGGGGTGCAGGGAGCAGCATGAGCAGCCACCTTCCACGCCCCAGGTGCTGGGAAAGCCACAACACGAGTGAGGAGGCAGGCAGAGAAAGGGGGTGTTTCTGTTTCTGGTCACAAAGTTCTCCTGAGCTGCACGGTGCTCCGAAGAGCCGACCTCTGGAAACACAGGTGCCGACCCTGCCGCTCTGCGCCGGCCTTGAGCCTGCACTCAGTTTCCAAAACCAGCCAGGAAAGGGTCAAACAAAATACAAGGTGGCCAGTACAGGCCAAGCACAGGTGACGGAAGGTAATGGGGGGGGGGGCGCTTGTCCCCACATCATGGGAGACAGTGCAGAGTGCTCGTAGTCATGCCTGGCACATGCCATGGGCTTGGGATTCAGTTTTCACCCCCCCAGTCTCCACTGCAAGGAACTAGCCCCCAGCACAGAGCAGCAGGTGTGGCCTTCAAAGTGAAAAGCACATCAAAAATATCATCATGGAGGTCACCAGGTGCCAGGTATTGTTCTCACTATTTGTGATACAAGGTCAACGCAGGGAGCAAGAAATTCCCAGAATCCACAGGGGTGCACTCAGGGACCTACAGACCCCAGGCTAGCCCTAGCAGGGCTGTTGGCAAGAAGGTTCCAGGGGTCAGCAAAATCCTAGTCACCCCTCATGCCGTTCTCTTTTCTCTCTCTCTCTCTCCCCCCCTCTCTCTCACATTTAAAAACACAGAAAGCATACCATCCCTCAACGTAAAAAAAAAATTTCATTTTGAGGGCCTCACCTGGGCATGTTCAGGGTTTACTTCTGACTCTGAGCTCAGGACTCACTACCGTGAGGTCCTGTTCTCTCTTGCTCTTTCTCTCTTGTTTTTAGGCCACTTCCGGCTATGCTCAGGCGATGCCCCTGGTCCTGTACTTGGAAAATCTCTCCTGGCGGGGCTCAGGGGTGCTGGGGATCAAACTCAGTTGGTCGTACACAAGGCAAATGCCCTTCCCACTGAGCTATCACTCTGCCCCCCCGCCCCCTGCTTCTCTCTACTTTCCCCTTCTACACTCCGGTACTGCTGGTCAGTGGGTCCACAGGGCTGCCTTGGGGACAGGTGCACAGGTATCCTGGCCGGGTAAAGGCACACAGTCAGGCCACCACAGACCAGGTGGAGTGCAGGTGGCAGCCACCAGCCCAGGGAGTCAGCAACTGTGCTGGCCTGGGGTGGGGGTAGTCTTGGCTGCTGGGGGATAATGAATGGGGAGACCCAGGAAGGAGGCAGGACAAAACACAGAACAGAGGTGACCCCAACCTGATGTGGCTTCGTTTTCTTTTGTTTCTGTTTTTCTGGCTGACCAAAGGGGGAACCCAGCCTGGGCCTGCCTCTCTGGTAGACCCGGGAAATGCAAAGATCCCATTTCCGCAGGGGGCACTGAGCTGGCTGGGGCTGGGGCACAAGGCCGCGTGGGTCTCCTTCCCCACCCCCCCGGCTCCCAATGCCACCCCCTCTTCCCGTGTGGCATCTTGATAGAAAGTCCCATGCTCTGTCCACACCGTCACCACCTGCCCCCTCCCAAGCCCCAAGTCCACCTTAATCTCCCCTCATTAGTTTTGGCAAGAAGTTTTCCATCACCCCAAAGCTGGAGGCTTAATGGGTGGCTGAGGACGGTTCACAAAACACTATACCCCATTTCTGCATTTTTTCTCTCCTTTGGTCTTCTCAGGAACAGGGACAAGGGGCCCAGAAGCCTGCCCCAGCAGTGCCCGCTACCCCCCCAGCCTTTGGCTGTCTCTGTGCAGAGAAAGAGGGAGGGAGGGGTGAAAATAGAAGAGAGACAGAGAGAGAAAAAGAGAGAGGAGCTGACCACGGCTCCATCCCTCAGCATCCCATAGCGTCTCCCTGAGCCCTGCCAGGAGTGATTCCTGAACTCAGAGCCAAGAGTCAGCCCTGAGCATAGCCAGGTACAGCCCCCAAACAAAACTCAGCCCCCTGAGCTGCTGGCGGCCTGTGACCCATCAAGTTCAGCCCTGGGGTGTCGGGGATTAGTCTGTCAGTCGTCCACAGACCGACCACCCACACTCCATGTGGGGTCAGAAGGGCGCAGAGACAGCACAAACGTGTCTAAGAGTTTCCGGGGCGGGCACTGAGCGCCCGAGGCTATGCCAGCACTTGGTTTTGGGAAGTGACCTTTTGTGCCTGCATGCTTTGGGGGTAATCCCAAGGCTCAGGGGAGCGGGTGCTCGGAGGAATAACCGTGGTGCTGGAGCCTCCAACCAGGCTGTGTGAGAGACGCAGGTTAAACACCTCCCTGCCATTCTCCCTCTCCAAGCCCTGGCCTTTGTCAAACACGTCCGAGGCTCCGTGACCGGAAGCCATGCCGATCTTCTGATGACTTTGGACCCAGTTTCCAACCACACACGTTTTGGCCTGAGCTCACCAGGGAGAATGGGAAACTCATTCAGTTCTGGGAGCGCTCAGCCCGAGCTTACGGTTCCCAGGAGTCTCTGAACAAAGACTGAAACACCCAGTGGAACGGCAGAAATTGGGCTTCGGGAGTCTTCCCTGGCACAGCCCAGTTAACCATCTATTCTCCCTAAAGAGGGCTTTTGGGGCGTCTGTCTGCATCCACTGAGCTAGACACGCACAGACGCTGGCCCTTGGTGCTGCTTCCAGCCACCCCAAGGTACTGGAAAACGGTCCCTGCTCCCACAGGCTTTTCAGTCTGACCTGCTAGCTGCCCCTGCCCAAGGAACCCATGGCTCCCTCCACCAGAAAAAGGACCTGGATGGAGCTGCTGGAGCCTTTGGCCCAGTCGGCAGTGCCCAAGCTGCCCACTGGCCTTTCTCTGGTTGTTGGGACAACCACGCTCAGGAATGTGGGCCTCCCTGTGGCCCCGGGTAAGAAGCAGGCAGCATTGGCAAGGCTGCCAGCCCCCTGGTGAAAGGGGAGCTTCAAACTCCATTCCCTACCCCCAGCGGCCTGCATGCAGGACGCACACAAAACAGCTCAGCCCCAGAGCAGGCCCGTGCCAAGACATTCTTCAGGCTTGGTAACCCGAGACGCTATTTTGTTCCTGGTGGCTAAGAAATCACTTTTGTGATTGAAGGGTCATGGGCTGACTTTGACATTCAGGGGAGTGGGGGGAAGGGGCTGTCTCTGGGACCCAGGTAAGGAAAAAACAGAAGCTAAGGGCAGGGGGCGAGGGTGGTCCAGCCGACCTTCAAGTCTTTTCTCTCTCTCTCTCTCTCTCTCTCTCTCTCTCTCTCTCTCTCTCTCTCTCTCACACACCACACACACACACAAGTGTTCTTGTGGTTTTTCTTCTAATTTTACTGCTTTAGCCAGACCCAGAGATGAAACTACTCCAGCAGATTTTCTCTCTCCCACCCACCTCCTAGTTAAGTCTGTGTCTCTTTCCAATCTGGCTCCATTGATTCCTCCTTTCCTCCTCCTCCCTCCAAGTAGCCTGAAGTGAAGTCAGGTGAAGAAAGGAGAGGCAAAGGGTCTAGTTACAGCTGGGGCAGGGAGGGTCCTGGGGAGCCGTGACCATCTCCTCATGGCTGCCCCTCTTAGCCCTGTGCCCAGACAAGTTACAGGATGTGTGGGGGAGGCAGGCACCCCCTTAAAGGGCTGGACAGGAGATGCCTTCCTGAGCCAGGAGAGCACACGCCCTCTCAGCTCCATCCTCTAAGACCCCCGAGTGACCTCAAAACAGGCCAGAGCAGGTGGGAGGGCTGGGAGGTGTGAAAATCTGGCATTAAAAAGTTAAGGGCTGGGGCCGGAGCGATAGCCCAGCGGGTAGGGCGTTTGCCTGCGCAGGCCTGGGTTTGATCCCTGACATCCCATATGGTGCCCCGAGCACCGCCAGGGAGTAATTCCTGAGTGCAGAACCAGGAGTAACCCCTGAGCGTCGCTGGCTGTGACCCAAAAAAAAAAAGTTAAGGGCTGTGCCAGGTGAGGACATCAGAGCTCAGGCCGGCAGTGTCCACGCCCCTCTGCTGCTAGCCTAAGACAGAGTCCTGTGGCCAGACAAGAAATCAAGAAAACAAATGCCCTTGGGGCCTGGGGTACCCCCCATCTATCCATACACACACACTGTATGCAATCCCCACACACGCGCACACACACACACACACACACACACACACACACACACACACACACTGCATACACCCCCTCCCCCACAGTATGCATCTCTTCATCCATGCATACGCTGTATTTTTTTAAGTCTCCATCTAATTATGGTGACAGACAGGGCTGACAGGTGGGGCTAAGATTTTCCGATTCCCCTGATGTAGCTCCCTTTAATGATGCAGACAGATTGGGGTGCAGAATTGTGAAAGTGGACCAGACGCTCACATTTGGGGAAGGATGGCCCGGTCCAACCAGTTTTCCATGGAAGCTGTCCTGCTTGCCCTCTCCCACGGGTAAAGAATGACCGTTTTTGGGCAAAGCCAAAGCAATCCAAACTCACAGTCTGGTGCTTGCCAGATAGGAGGGGCTCTGGGGCGAGGGTGACGGAGGGTGGGCAGGATGGGAAATAGGGGTCAGGAAGAAAAGCTTCTAGTCAGAACAGGGAGCTCAGGGGGTGCTACAACTGGCAACGACTGGCCAAGAAAAAATTCTGCAAACTAGATGAACATACAATTCACTCATGGTAAATGTGCGCAAGGCATTCACCACGAGGAGAAGGTCACAGCCATGGTTAAAAAAAAGTGAATGTGGGGCCGGAGCGATAGCCCAGCGGGTAGGGCGTTTGCCTTGCACGAGGCCGGTCCATGCCGATCCGGGTTCGATTCCCGGCATCCCATATGGTCGAGCACCATGAGGAGTAATTCCTGAGTGCAGAACCAGGAGAAACCCCTGAGCATTGCCGGGTGTGACCCAAAAGAAAAAAAAAAAAGTGAATGTGTCTTTTATTTTTTTGGAGGGGCCATACCCGGCAATGCTCAGGGCTTACCTCCTGGCGGTGTTTGGGGGATGCCAGGATGGAACTAGGTCATCTTCATGCAAGGCAAATGCCCTCCCTGCTGTGCTATCGCTCTGGCACAAAGGTGTCTTTTTTTTTTTAGAACATTTCCCCCCCACAATGTCAGAGATCAGAAACCCAGAGCCTCCCCAGTAAGGTTCTAATGATGACATTCAGTGCCACTGTCAGAAAGAGTGAAGATGGCCCAAATGTGTCTGTGGTTTCTATGCTGACAACAAAACCAAGAACAAAACAAATAACTATAGATAGGGGCAGCTGAAGAGGTCAACCCAATTAAGCTTCAGGTACAGGAGGCCTGGGCTCTGTCCCCAGAGCACCGTCAGGAGCAATTCCTGAGCACCGAGCCTGGAGTAGCCCCCCCAAACAAAACAAAACTGGGCAGCAGTTGGATAAACTATCTCCAACTGTTTCGGACCCCCCCCATCCATAGCCACACTGGGGAACTGTCCTAACATCCAGCTGTACCCAAAACTCCAGGCTCTAGGGGGTCAGACATGGGGACCTGCCCTGCTCATCCACCCTGCTCCAGGGACCCTGGGTGTGTGGCACGGAGGCAAAAGGGGTCCCCAAGGACCAACGTACATCTTAAAAGAGCAGGAGCAGGTCAAAAGCACCTGGCATAGGGCACGCTGGGGGAAAGATGGGGTGACCTGTGCCAAGGACCCCAGAGCCACAGCCCCTCTCTGATGCTGGAGTTTGGGTGCGGAGTTGGAGCTGGTTTTTCTGTCGTTTCCTTTCAGCTTGGTGAATTCCACCACTGGGCCCAAGGCACAGCTCAGGTGTTCAGTACAGCCTCTGCACTGCCTGGTCTTCTGAGCACTACCAAGAGTGACCCCTAAGCACCAAGCCTGGAGTAGCTCCTGATGTCCCTTGGTGTGACCACCCCCTCACCCAAATCCGAAGAATGATGCTTATGGGTTAGACACAGTCCAAGAGACATCCTGTCGGCATTACAAATATCTTTGCGTATGTGTGTGTGGGGAGGGCTTACGGGGGAATGGCTGGAGATAAAACAGAGCTAAGGCACTTGCCTTGCACACAGCATGCCTCACTTCCACCCAGGGTGCCGCATAGGGTCCCCTGAGCACAGAGCCAGGAGTAAGCCCTGAGTACCGTCAGGCGTGACCCCCCTCCCAAAATAAATACAAAAATAGCTTTCATAGGGGCCGGGCGATAGCCCAGCGGGTAGGGCGTTTGCCTTGCATGCGGCCGGCCCGTGCTGGCCTGGGTTCGATCCCCGGCATCCCATATGGTCCCCGAGCACCGCCAGGAGTAATTCCTGAGTGCAGAGCCAGGAGAAACCCCTGAGCATCGCCGGGTGTGACCCAAAAAAAAAAAAAAAAATAGCTTTCATAAGGAACTAATGAGACCCTCATGAACCGAACAAAGAACAGCACCTGCCCTCAACACCGAGTGAAGAGCTCCCCCAAATATCTTGGCACTACCTGAACTCACTTCCTGTGTTCAAACTCTCATCTTATCCCTCACCCCCTTTCCATACTTGTGGGATCTCCACCCCCAACTCTACCTAGGAGGAAGGGGCCAGAACTTCACCTCCAGCTGTTTTACAGGCACCTTAGCCCAAGGTCACACGGAACAGGTGCGACTCCACATTCCAGAGAAACTGATCCCTCCTGGGGTGACAAAGAACAAAGCAGTCCCAGAGAGGGGCCTTCCCGGCCTGGCAATCAAACCCCCAGAGAAAGTCTTAAAGAAAAACAAAACAGAAAAACCTCCAGTTTCTTTCACCAGCCAATGCACTCCACCTGACTCGGCAACAATTAAATATATATTTAGTAAAATGAAAAAGGCGAGCTGCAGCCCCTGCGGGAGCGCGCTGGCCTCCAAGGTCAGGGCACGCAGGGGGCGCAGAGCCCCCAAGGGAGCAGGGCCCTGGATTTCTGCAGGCGCCTCTCGCCTCCCTCTCAAGCTCGCAGCTTTGCAGCGGCTGTGAGATTCCTGGAGAACCAGAGTCTCCCTGGGAGCCCGCCCCCGCCGCCCGCTCTCCCAAAGGAGTCGTCCCCATCCGGGGCACCTGTCAAATACCTCCCCGGCCTCGGAACCACCCCCCAAACCCGGGCGCTTCTCCATCCACCCCCCCATCATCCCGTGCGCCCCAAACCAGTGGCTCCGCCCCCTCTCTCCCGACCCTGCACCGCCTCCCTTTCCAAAGGCTTTAAGGTCAAAACTCCGGGCAGGCGCGGCACTAGGGTCTCGATGTCCTTTTATTTTTTTTTTTTTTTTTGGGGGGGCGGCGGGTGGGTCTGTAGCTGCTGCGCCCCGGAGGCGATGGGTGGGGCGCAGGCGGAGACGCCCCTGCCCGCCGGGAGTGCGGGCCCGGCCTTGGTGCTGTGGATTGCGCGGGTGCGGGGCCATACCTGTCCGCGGGTCGACCCAGCTGGTGGTGCGGCTCGTGTGGTCGATGTAGTAGGCTTTGCCGTCGAAGTCGCGCGCCTCTTCCCAGCCCGCGGGCAGGGGTAGCTCGGGCCGGGGCATCTTCCCGAGCGGGGCGAGCGCTTCCCCCATGCAAGCTCCGGCCGCGCTGCTGCTGGGACCCCCCCGGGCCCCGCTCAGCCGCTCCTCTGGCTGCCTCGGCTCGGCAGCCGCGGCACCATGACGCGGGCTTGGCGAGGGGCACCGGCCCGGGGGAGCGCAGCTGTCCAGCAGCCCCGCGGCCCCGGCCCGGCAGCTCACGCGGCCATGTGCGGCGCGGTGCGGGGCTCCGGGATCAGCGAGGCCGGGTCCCCTCCTCCGGCTGGGGCGCGGTGCGGGGCTCCGGGGACAGCGAGGCCGGGTCCCCCTCCTCCGGCTGGGGCGCGGTGCGGGCCCCCGGGGACAGCGGAGGCCGGGTCCCCTCCTCCGGCTGGGGCGCGGTGCGGGGCTCCCGGGGACAGCGAGGCCGGGTCCCCTCCTCCGGCTGGGGCGCGGTGCGGGGGCTCCGGGGACAGCGAGGCCGGGTCCCCTCCTCCGGCTGGGGCGCGGTGCGGGGCTCCGGGATCAGCGAGGCCGGGTCCCCTCCTCCGGCTGGGGCGCGGTGCGGGGCTCCCGGGACAGCGAGGCCGGGTCCCCTCCTCCGGCTGGGGCGCGGTGCGGGGCTCCCGGGACAGCGGGGCCGGGTCCCCCTCCGGCTGCTCCTCGCCGCGGCGCGCGCGGCCCCCCTTCCCGGCCCGGCAGCGGCGTCTCGCTCGCGCCCCGCGCAGCGCCAGGTGCGGCCGTGCAGGTAGCCGCGCTGCCCCGGAAACGGGAGGCGGAGCCCGGGCCGACAGATTCCCGGCTGCCAGCCCGCGCCCAGCGCCGGGGGCGGGTCCTCCGGGCCCCACACGCGCCCCCTCGCGGGGCTGGCCCCTGGTCCCGGCCCAGGTCCCGAGCGCGCCAGCCTCCGGGGATCCCGCGCGTACGCCTCCGGGCTTCCAGGTCCCACCCCTGACACCCCCCCCAAAAAAAAAAAATCTTCCAGCTCCGCACAGCGGAGCCTGCCGCCAGGCAAGAAGCGGTTAAAGACAAACGGTCGCAAATCGGAGAACAGAAGTTTTGCAGACTCTCACCCCTCCCCTGCGCCGTGCCATCTGTCTCCTCCGAGCATTCTTCTCTGAACGTCGTGGCGCCCACCCCCCAAGTTTGCACATGAAATTGGCATTCCTGCAGGCCCCTAAAATTAGGGCGATAAACCCCTCCCCGGCTAGGGACTGCAACATCTGGAGACTGTCAGGGAAGTTTTTTTTTTGGAGGGGGGCAAAAGGGGAGACAGCTTTGTTATCACTTTTTTTTAGTAAATATAATAGTAATGATGTTTCTCTCCCCCTTTCTCTCTCTTCTCTTCCCCCTTGGTTTTTGGGTCACCGGTGGTGCTCAGGGCTTACTCCTGGTTCTGCACTCAGCAATCACTCCTGGCAGGGTCAGGAGCCCATATGGGTTGGTGGGGCTAGAACCCAGTTTAGCAGCAAGCAAGGCAAGTTCTGTTTGCTGTGCTATCACACCAGCAATTCTCGGGCTTGGAATAGGTACAGATTTGGGGGTGGAGTACAGGGCCCCAAGGGAAAGGACAGGAGGCCAAAGGGATAGGACAGTGGGTAGGAGGCTTGCCTTGCTCATGACTGCCCTGGGCTGGATTCCTGGCTTCCCGTATAGTCCCTAAGTACACAACCAGGAGTTATCCCTAGTTTCATCAGCTGTGGACCCCAAAACAAAAACAGAACAAAACTCTAACCAAACAAGGGGAAAGGAGATAGCCAACTCAGATTCCATTTTGAAAAAATACAAAAATTAACGGGGGAGGAATAAAGGACTGGGACATGGTTTCATGACAAGTATGGGGCGTGGGGCTCATGTAGCCTGGGAAGGCATTTACCTTGCAAGTCGCCCACTCCCATCAACTCCACACCCCATACAGTCCTCTGGGCTCCACCGAGAGTAATCCCCGAGCAGAGTCAGGAGTTCCTTCCTGAGCACAGCCAGGTGTAGGCCATTTCCTCCTACCCACTCACCTCCCAGGAAAGGTTAATAATTAATTATATTAATCACATTATTAAACACCCCCCCAAGGTGCATTGAAATTCTGAGTCCATTGCTTGGGCTGTAAACTGGGCTGGTCTGGCACATTTTCTTTCCTTCATTCCAGAGATACCATGGACCAAAGTCCAGAAACGTGGGTCCAAAGACCAACGCTCAGAAGGAGGACTTTCTCCTTTCACGGAGACCCTGGGATTCCTTTCTGTTCCTCAGTACCACACCTGTGCTGACCTGAACCCCAGTGATGGTCTGGAGTGAGGCCTTTGTCTGACTTCCCACTCCCAGTAAAGCCCCCTGTAGTGGGCAAGTAAGCTGTATGGTTTTTTAAAATTATTTATTTACCTATCTATCTACCTATCTAGCTAGCTTTTTGGGTCATATCCGCCATGCTCAGGGGTACCTTCTGGCTCTGCACTCAAGAATTACCCCTGGAGGTGCTCAAGGACCTTATGGGATGCCAGAGATGGAACCTGGGTCAGCTGTGTGCTAGGCAAAATCCCTCCCCTCTTTATTATCTCTCTGGTCCTCTGATTGGTCCTCTGATAAACCCTTATTTGCATACCCAGTCCGATTGGTTTCCCACGTCCCATCATTTGCATAAAGACACATATGCCATCTCATTGGTCAGATGCAATCTTTTTGGGTCACACCCAGAGAAGCTCAGGGGTTACTCGTGGCTCAGAGCTCAGGGATCATTTCTGGTGGGGCTCAGATGGGCCCTGTGAGGTGCCAGGGAATCGAACCTGGGTCAGCCAGATGCAAGGCAAACACCCTGGGTTTGTTTCTTCATCACCAGGGAGGATGCCAGCTGGGACACACAGAAACACAAGATAGTGCTGGCCCCCGGGGAGCAGGTGGGCAGCTGAGTAAACCAGGAGATGCAGGTGCCTGCGGGGTCTGCACAGTGGTTCTCACTCACTTTTTCTCTTGTTTTACTCCTTCATACCTGTCACGGCCCTGGTTGTGGAATTCCAGGATAGATGGACAGACAGGCAGACAGACGCTGATGGCTGCCCCTATGGAAGTTTTTCTCACACCCATGGCGGGTGTGAACTCTGAACAGGGGTGTAGTGGGGGCTGGGTTGGGTGCACAGAGCCACCCCATTTTCTAGTCACATCCCCTGGAGTAGTGTGATGAACACCACGCCCCAGGTCTGAAACACACCTCAGGCGGCGAAAAGGCTGAGGAAATTCAGTTGGGGGTGGGCTGGCTGCTCCGCCTCCGGGCACAAGTCCCCAGATGCCCTGTGGCAGGTAAGTGTCTGCGCCCAGTGCACACGTGGGCCCTCCCGCATCACGTGTGTGACCACGTGAACGCCCATCTAGGGGACATTTCCGTTCTGCTTGGTCTTGTGTGTTGGCTGGCTGCTGGCTTGGAGGGGGATGCTCTGCTCTGCTCCCACCTCCCCTCTGCCTGGGCGCCCTCACAGGGCCACTAACACACCCATGTCTTGCTCCTTTGAACCTTGAGCTGGGGAAAGGGGGGCCTAGTGCCCCACCCCACCCCCTCTCTGCACTGACAATCTTCCGGCAGGGCACGGTGAGGTCAGGAAGGAGATACCTGGGGGTGGGGAGCTGTGAGTCAGCGGGCATTCCTGGAGGCTGAGGACAGCCAGCGCTAGGATTAAAGGTGAAACCGGCTAGACCACGTGATGGGACATCACTGGACAGGTGACAGAGCATAGGAATGA
>JAJIBD010015088.1:0-18939 GCA_021461705.1 Cryptotis parvus
TTCTCGCCCTTGACTTTGCCGCCTGCAAGCTCCATATTTCTCTGCTGCATAAAAGACTCAGTAGCCCCTTCTCCTGGGATTTGCGTGCCTCTCGGCTATCGGGCTCTGGAAGCAAGAATGTCTTCTTTCTGGGCTCCTCCTAGGAATGCCTGTCTCTTGTCTGTCTCTATGTCTTTTCTTGTCCTTTTTATCTTTTGTTTTGAGAACTAGTTTTTATTGAAAGAAGTCTGTTAGAGTTGACCAGAGCAAAGAGGAGACCAGAGCAATAGCACAGCGTGCAGGGCATTTGTCTTGCACGAGGCTGACCGGGATAGATCTCCGGCATCCCATATTGTCCGGGAGCAGCGCCAGGAGTAATTCTTGAGTGCAGAGCCAGGAATAACCCCTGAGCATTGCTGGGTGTGACCCAAAAAGGGAAAAAAAAATCTGTTAAGAGGAGAGGAAAGATGTTCAAGGGAGAACAGTGGTGGCGGACGAGGGTTTGAACTCTAGCATCCCATATGGATCCCGCGAGCACCACCAGGAGTGATCCCTGAGCAGAGTCAGGAGTAACCCCTGAGTATGACTGGCGCAACAAAAAAGGAAAAGAAATCAGTAAAAAAAAAATGAAACCAAATCAGAGCTGGGGCAATAGTACAGCTGGGACGGCACTTGCTTTGCACTCAGCCAACTTGGGTACGATCCTCAGCATCCCATAGGATCCCCTAGCACGTTCAGGAGTGATCCCTGAGCATTGCTGGTGTGCCATAACGCCCAAACAAATAAAAGTGAAAGTGAAAAGGGGTGGGTGGGGGTATCTTCTGTCTTGTGGTCAAGGAGCTGGATCCAAGACCCGACACTGCCCCAGCGCTGCTGCTGTGGCCCATACACAGAACGTGACCTGCCTTTCTTAGGTGGGGCCCCACACTGGTCAGTGCTGGGTGCTGTTGGATTCTTGGTTTATTGAGCATCTTCCCAACACCTCCAGGATGCCTCTGCGCTGGGGTGCTCAGCTCTGTTACAGTTCCCATCTATTCTACCCATTTCTCTCTAAGGAGCTGAGCTGGGTTCTGGAGAGAGCACGTCGCGTAAGGTGCATGATTTTGCACGCAGCTGCCCGGCAGGAGTGATCCCTGAGCACAGAGCCCTGAGCATTGCTGGGATAGCATTAAAAAACAAAAGGGGCCGGAGCGATAGCCCAGCGGGTAGGGCGTTTGCCTTGCATGCGGCCGGCCATGCCGGCCAGGTTCGATCCCCGGCATCCCATATGGTCCCCGAGCACTGCCATGAGTAATTCCTGAGTAAAGAGCCAGGAGTAACCCCTGAGCATCTCCGGGTGTGACCAAAAAGCAAAAAAAAAAAAAAGGGTGGCCGGCAATAGCACAGCGGGTAGGGCGTTTGCCTTGCACAGGCTGACCAGAGTTTGATCCCGGCATCCCATATGGTCCCCAAGCACCACCACGAATAATTCCTGAGTGCAGAGCCAGGAGTATCTCCTGAGCACAGCCCAAAAAGGCAAATACCAAGCAAACAAAAAACCCACTCATCTCCCTAAAACAGGTCTGGCGCCTAAAAGCACTAGGCTTGGGGACCAGAGCAATAGTACAGCGGTTCAGGTGTTTGCCTCTCGTGGAGCCGACCACCCTTTTGATCCCTGGCACCCCGCCTGCCAGGAATCATCTCTGAGCACTGAGTCAGGAGTTCAACTCTGAGCACTTTTGGGGGTGGGCAAGAAAAACCAGGACTTGGTGCTGGAGCAATAGCACAGCGGGGAGGGCATTTGCCTTGCATGTGGCCGACCAGGGTTCGATCCCGGCATCCCATATGGTCCCCAAGCACCGCCAGGAGTAATTCCTGAGTGCAGAGCCAGGAGTAACCCCTGAGCATTGCGGGTGTGACCCAAAAGGAGTAATAATAATAATAATAATAATAATAATAATAATAATTTTTTTTTTTTTTTTTTGCTTTTTTTGGTCACACCGGCGATGCTCAGGGGGTTACTCCTGGCTCTGCCCTCAGAAATCACTCCCTGGCGGTGCTTCGGGACCATATGGGATGCCGAGATCGAACCTCGGGCCGGCACAGGCTGGCCGTGTGCAAGGCAACGCCCTACCTGCTGGGCTATCGCCCGCCCCATAATAAATATTTTTAAAAGGGGAGACTTAAGTTCCTCTTTGCTTCCTTCTATGGGAGATCAATTTTTTTTTTTCTTTTTGGGTCACACCCGGCAATGCTCAGAGGTTTCTCCTGGCTCTGCACTCAGGAATTACTCCTGGCGGTACTCGGGGGACCATATGGGATGCCGGGATCGAACCCGGCCAGCATGGGCACAGCCGCGCACAGGGCAAAAGCCCTACCCGCTGGGCTATCGCTCCGGCCGGGAGATCAATTTTTTTGTTTGTTTTTGGGGTTTTGAGTCACACCCAGTTATGCTCAGGATTTATTCCTAATTTTGCACTCAGGAATCATTTCTGGTGGTGCTCAGGGGACCATATGGGATGCCGGGATTGAACCTGGGTCAGCCTTGTGCAAGGCAAATGCCTGCCCCGCTGTACTATCGCTCTGGTCCCCGCATTTCTTTTTAAGACTAATTCATAGGGACCACCAGTGCTAGCACAGCGGCAGGGGCATGGGCCTTGCGTTCCATCCTATATGATCCCTGAGCCGGAGCCAGGCGGGGATCCCCTGAGCACTACAAACAAAAAAGATTAATTCTTAGGTCTGAAGAGACAGATTTTGTGTGCAAAAGGCCCATGTTCAGTTTCTGGTATTGCTTGGCACTCGCTGAGCACAGTGGGAGTGAGCCTTAGAATTGCCAGGTGTGGCCCCGAATAAATGCAGACTGATTCTCAGAAGGCACACCTGCCTCTTCTGCTTATCTTCCTGAGGAGAGCAGCTGTTTTCAGATGCGACTACATTTCCCAGCATTCCTCTGTCTGGTGTGTGGCCACGTGACTATATTTGCACAAGGCGTGCTGGGAAATGTAGTCTTCTTTGGGGTGGCCAGGTGCCCATCTCACAGTCAACTCTCCCCTGGAGCAGAGGGAGACCGGTCCTGAATGACAATGCGCCTGCAGTGCACATGGCCGACCTGGGTTTGGTCTCTGGCAGCCCATAGGGTCCCCTTAGCACCACCAGATTCCAGAGCGCAGAGCCCTGAGCACATAGGACACACGGACACATGCAGATTGACATGGATAGCGGCGGATAGGCACAGACACGTGCACACATGAACCTACCCCACAGGCACGAACATGGACACAGGCGCACATGGACATGCCCGCAAAGCATACACACGAACACAGGCGTGCCGGCATAGATGTCCGCATGGACAGAGCTGGGCACACGTCTCTCACCGCGTCCGTCATTCACCTGTCACTCGTGCGCATGGGGAAATGGCTGGCGGGAGAGGAAGTAACCGTCGCAGGGCCCCAGCCCTGTGCCTTCCCGGGCGGGGCTCCCCATCATCTTCCTGTGCGCCCCCACCCCACTGCCCAGCTCTCCAGACTCACTGTCTCTTCCCCTCTCCCGTTCCCCTTCCTCTTCTGAGTGTGCTAAGCAACGCTTCTTCCTTTTTTTTTTTTTTTGGGGTCACCTGATGCTCAGGGGTTACTCCTGGCTCTTTGCTCAGGAATTACTCCTGGCAGTGCTCGGGGAATATGGGATTCGGGGATCGAACCCGGGTTGTCCATGTGCAAGACAGATGCCCTCCCCGCTGTGCTATTGCCCTGGCCCTCCTTGTTCTTGGGCCTCTGCCTCTCTGCTCTTGCTCTGGGCCCAACTTTTTATTTTCTTGTATGTTAATATATATATACACATACATACATACATACATACATACATATATAAACATATTTCAATACATTTAAATATATATGTATTTAAATGTATTATATACATAAAACTTTTTTGGGGGTCACACCTGGCGATGCTCAGGGGTTACTCCTGGCTCTGCATCTCAGGAATTACTCCTGGCGGTGCTCAGGGGACCATATGGGATGCTGGGCATCGAACCCGGTCGGTCACAAGCAAGGCAAATGCCCTCCGCGCTGTGCTGTTGCCCCAACCCACCCCCTGTATATATTTTTTAACTTTGAGGCTTTGCCTTTTGGGCCCTACCCAGCGTTTTTCAGGGGTTACTCTGGCAGTGCTCAGGAGATTGTGCTGGTAGGACAATATCCTGGGGCACCTGTCCAAATCTGCCTTTGCCAATGTTCCGGCCCTGTACTCGCAGCCCTTTCTAGGGCTCATACCTGGCGCTGCGCTGGACTGGGCGGGCTCTGTGGCACTCCTCCCACTGGCACCAGGCTGGGCGGGGCTCAGTAAAGCTCCTCCCACCGGCACCAGGCTGGCGGGTCTCAGTAAGGCTCCTCCCACCGGCACCAGGCTGGGCGGGGCTCAGTAAGGCTCCTCCCACCGCACCAGGCTGGGCGGGGCTCAGTAAGGCTCCTCCCACCGGCACCAGGCTGGGCGGGGCTCAGTAAGGCTCCTCCCACCGGCACCAGGCTGGGCGGGGCTCAGTAAGGCTCCTCCCACCGGCACCAGGCTGGGCGGGGCTCAGTAAGGCTCCTCCCACCGGCACCAGGCTGGGCGGGGCTCAGTAAGGCTCCTCCCACGGCACCAGGCTGGGCGGGGCTCAGTAAGGCTCCTCCCACCGGCACCAGGCTGGCGGGGCTCAATAAGGCTCCTCCCACCGGCACCAGGCTGGGCGGGCTCAGTAAGGCTCCTTCCATGCCCTGCCCCAGCCCTCATGCATGCTCTGCTGCCGCTTCTCATTCACTCGTTCATTTGATTTCACGATGGACGTTATGTGGACCCTCTCGCAGTGGTGCCAGAGTTGCCGCCCAGGAGTCCTGCACGGCCCCATCCCTGGCACCCTCTGCCCCTGTCCCTCCCGCGCCCAGCAGCTCTCTAGGCCGGTGACTCATCTGCTGCACATGTTCAGGGACTTTAGAGAGGCCCGGGCGGCCCCGCCCTCTCTCTGCTCTCAGGGGCCAGCTCTGGGGAACCCTGGAGCCACTCCCTGCTTGGGGCCAGAGCTTAGCCCTAGCTCCCAGCGTCGGGGTTCAGTGGCCCCTGCTAGCTTACCCTGGACCCCCACCTGTTGCTCCTTGCCCGCCCCCAGTCTGTGCCCCCCATGTAACTCAGCCCTCCCCATGACTCTGGCCCGTCCCCCCAGCCGTGACTCTAGCCGCCTCTTCCCCCAGGCATCTCATCGCCAGTGAAGAAGGCGGAGATGGACAAGTCGCCGTTCCATAGCCCGTCCCGCAGGACTCGCCACGCCTCTCGGGCTTCACCCAGCACCATCGGCCGGTCATCGCGGTGCACAGCGGTGGGTGTACCCAGGAGTGGGGCGGGGCGCAGTGCCCACAGAAGGGAGAGCACAGAGACCAGCCCTGTCCCGGGGTCTGGGCCTCCATTGTCCTTCCCATGCCCCACTGGCCGCCTGGCACAGCCCAAGGCTTCTGGCCCCACGTCCCTCAAGTCCAAGTCTGGGCACTGCGGGTACCAGGGACGGCCCTTCAGAGGGTCACCGTGTTGGACCCAGGACTCTCCCGCCCCCCCTGAGCTGCCCCACCCACACAGCTTGGCCCCTCCCTCACCATGACGGCCCCCCCCACAGGCATGGCCCGGAGCCCACACCGTCCTCGGCGCTGCACTTCCCTGCCGCGTCCATCCTGCCGCAGACGGCCTCCACCTACTTCCCGCACACGGCCATCCAGCTACCCGCACCTCAACCCCCAGGACCCACTCAAAGATCTCGTCTCGCTGGCCTGTGACCCAGCCAGCCAGCAACCTGGACCGGTGAGTGCGGGGTTCTGGCATTAACCTGCCTGGAGGCCCCCAGGACACGCACGCACACACATGCACACAGCACACACGCACTCATGGAGGGTCATGCTCGGCTGGCCCCTGGGAGGAGGCGCCATTCCTGGGGATGCCTGGGCCCGCGCAGAGCTGGCCTCACCCAGGGCCGCCCTGCTCCCGTGCTCACCCCTGTCCAGCTCCATTTTGGTTTGTTAGTTCACTGATGTGGGGGGGGGTCGTCTTTGGTGTCTTGGGCTTGAACTCCAGCCCCCACTAGCTCCACGCCCTCCCGGCCCTCCGTCTAGCTCCTGCCCGCGGCATGGGAGCTGGGGAGCTTCTGGGGAGAGATTCTGGTTCTTTCCGACGTGCACATCCCCCAGTCTGCGGTGGGGCTGTGTGGGACCCTGGGCAGAGGGGTGTGAGGGCGCGGCCCTGTGGGCCCAGGAGCTAGAAGACGTCCGGCCGAGGCTGTCCCCGTCTGGCCCCCACCTGCCTGGTAGGACAGAGGCGGTCTGTGGAGAACACCTGCCCCGGGAGAGAGGGGTGTTGGTGCTGGGCGCTAGAGGTCTGGGGGCCGCTTGGCCAAGCAGCAGGGCAGGTCTGAGTCTGGGCCCCCACTGAAGTGACTTTGCAGTCCTGTGAGAAAGGGGCAGCGCTGGACTCGGTGTTCACAGGTGCACTGGCCCCAGCCCTGCTCCCCCAGGGCCGCCCCAGCGGGCCCTCACTGACAGGGCAGCTCCCCGCCCCGTCTGGGCTCTGCCTCCCCAACTTCACCCACACCACCTACCCGCCAGGACTGACGCTCTCTGGTGGTCTGCCTCCTGCCTCGTGAGCGCCCCCCCAACGCCTCCCCGCCTCCACTGCAGGCCTAGGGTACTGCCCGCCTGCTCCATGCTGCTGCCCCCAGTCTCCCGTCTGGCCTGGGCCACCTCGTGCCCGCCCCATGCAAATCCTACTCAGCCCTGGGCAGCCTCAGCCTCCCCACCCCGCATCCACACCTCCCTGGGACCTGGGCAGCCTCTCAGAGCCCCTCATCCAAACCCCACTCCAGGCCTGGGCAACCTCAGAGGACTCCCCGACATCCAAACCCCACTCAGGCCTGGGCAACCTCAGAGGACTCCCCGACATCCAAACCCCACGCGGGCCTGAGCAACCTCAGAGCCCCTAATTCTGACCCTCACTGGGGACTGGCGATTTCTAGCCCCCCGCCCCCCTCCAAACCCCAGGTTTCCCACTCCAGGCAGGCCAGGGCACCCCAAAGCCACTTCTCTATACTTAGGGGCCCCTCCTCAGGCCTGGACACTCAGCACCCCGGTCACCTGCTGTGGTCTGATGGCACTTCCCGTCCCGCCCCTCTGCACTCAGGGCTCCCCGGCCTGGACACCCTCAGGGCCCCAGCCACCTGCTGTGTGGTCAGAGGCGCTTCCGGCCACCCCCCCCACTGCCACCCCGGCCTCTTCTTGCCTCAGCTTCTCCTCAGAAAACAGCAACCGTCATGGTGCCGGCTGTTCCTCCCACATTCCCAGAGTAGCGAGGGACCCCAGGAGTCAGGAACTGTCACCTGCGGATGGGCCGGTTCCTCCTTGCAGCATCAGCCGCTCCCTGCACGGCCCAGCTGCAGCCGAGGGGACCCCACTGCCCAGCCCCAGCAGGGGGCCGCACCTGCAGGAAGGGCCTCCAGCTCCCGTGCCCCTTCCACAGGGGCAGACCAGCGCCCCTTTTCTGTGATTCCTATTGCCCGTGGGGTGCGGCCAGACTCAGGGGTGGCCCCCCACCCAGCCAAGTCACAGCCACCACTCCCAGCAGCTGCTGGGAGCCACATCAGCCAGGCGGGCAGGGGTGGCTGGAGGCCAGGCTGAGTCCCCCGGGTGGCGGTCACCCTGCCCGTGCTCCTGCACGGTGCTCCTGCGGCTAACGGGCTCCTGTCTCTCTCCGCAGCCTCTCCGCCGGCGCCCCTGCAAACCGTCCCTTTGTGGGATTAGCGCCAAGGGATCCGGCGGGCAGTTATCAGGCGCAGGTAGGGGCGATGGGCTGGGGCGGGACGGGCAGGGTGCCAGGGGAGGGCCCCCGCCCTGCCAGGGCCTCGAGCCCCGCCCCGAGCTGGACCTTTTGGGTCATCCCCCCGGGTGACCGTCCGTCTCCACACTGTGCCCATAGCCCCTGGGAGGGCTTCCCCTCCCTTGTACAGGTGGGGACTCTGAGGCCCAGAGAGGTGAGGGCTTTGCCCAGCATCAGACAGTACCCCCACCCCCATCTTGGTCCCCTTCCGCCTGCCCCTCACCCCCCCTGCCTCCAGCCTGAGACCACAGGAGGGGGCACTGAGGCAGCCCCAGCAGGGGGTCTCACTGGGGACTCCCTAAGGCAGCCTTGGCAGGTCCCTGACACGCGGCCATGGGGTCTGTGGGTGTGGGGTGCGCAGATGGGCCCGGGTGGAGTGGCCCCCAGCTGCAGGCAGTGTGGGGGCGCCAGAGCACAGGGCTAGTAGGATCCCTGGTCCTTGGTGCTCAGGGGGTGGAGTGTGGTGGGACCTTCAGGCCTCTTCAGGGGGCACCCCCCAGGAACCCCGCTCTCCTCCCGGGCTTGGACCCCCATCTGGAGTGAGTCAGGAGGGCAGGTCGGTGTGGGACACCCAGCCCAGCCAGGCCCAGAGGGTGAGCAGCCGGTGCTGTCTCCAGAGAGCTGTGGCGCTCCACTGCAGGCCCTGAGCGTCCTCTGCCCACTAGCTGTCCTTCCCTGACCAACAGCCACTCCCCTGAGAAGTGTCGCCCCCATGATCAATTTCCCCTCACCCACAAGTTGATGCCCTCTTGTAGTCAATATCCCTGATCAGTGTTCCTTCCCGTGATCAATACCCCCTCCCATGATCAGCATCCCCTGGGGATCAATATCCCCTCCCTGGATCAATAACCATCCCATGATCAGCATCCCCTTCAAGGACCAATGCCCTTGCCCAATCAATATCCCCCTCATGATCAATACCCCCTCTGGTCAGTAGCCCCTCACATGGCCTGTCCCCTCGCCCAGTCATTACCCCCTTTCCTGATTCATGTCCCCATCACTGTCCCTCCCCTAGTGCTGTCCCCTGAAGTCAGTTCACCGGCCCTGGGTGCTTCTCCCGATGTCCCCCCCACAACCCCATGACCCCAGCCCTGCCTGATTTTGGATCACAGCGGCTTGTCCATCCCCCGCCCCAGTCCATGCCACATCTCTGCGCTCCCCCCAAGTGACCTGGTGCAGCCCCCCAGACCAAGCTGCTTGTCATTCCCCATAGGCTGACGGCCCCTTGGCAGAGAGGTGAGGAGGGGACTGGCCCTCAGACCCTGAGAATCACACGGGGGTTCCGGCCAGGCCCAGAGGGACACCCCCACCCAGAGCTCGCCCCTAGCACCAGCGCTGTGCTGCCTGGCATCGTGGGGTCTGCGAGGGGCGGGAGGGCGTCCCACAGGCCACAGGCAAGGGTCACGCCCAGAGCCTGTCTGGTTGCCAGGGAAACCAGACATGAGGTAATGGACGCTGGACTCTGCTGTGGGGCCAGCGCCGGGTTGGCCCAATGCGGGGCTGATTTACGGCAGGTGGAGAGCCAGCCCTGCGGGTGTTTCGGGCTCGGGGGCACTCCTGGGCGCTGCAGACACAGATGGACAGTGGGTCCCCCTGGGGTCCGAGAGCACCAGCATCCTCTGCCCAGCGCAAGGAAGCAAACAGACGGGCAGGACACGCCCTGGGCTGCTGGGGGGTCCCGTCCTGGGGTCCCCCCGTCACTGAGCAGATGCTGGGGCGGGTCCACTGAGGGTGGCCAGGCTAGTTGGCCAATAGCGTCCTGACCCCTCTCTCCTCTCTCTCAGTCCTGGTATCTGGGCTGAGCACGGCCTCGTCCCACGCCCTCTCCATCGTCGTCCTGGGAACCTTGGGCGCCGCGCCTCCGCGACCCACATTTTTTTGGTGGAAAGTGAGAGTGAGCGAGAACTCCCCAGCGTGGCCATCTTCAAAGACAAACAGACACAGGAGGAAACGCGTGCACACACATACACACACATACACACACACAGAAAAAGAAGAGAAGACGGGAAAAGCAAAGAGAGACAGAGAAAGGCGAACTGGGGAAAGAGGAAGAAGGAAAGAGAAGCCCCCTCCGGGAAGGAGAAGCCCCCCTCCGCCCTGCATGGAGCTGGGGGCCCTGGCTTTGCCTAAGTTAATTCATCTCTTGGCTGCCCGCCTGCGCCCCGATGGCGTCCAGAACCAGGTGAGCATGACAGCTGCCCCCTCTCGCCCTGCGGCCACCACTGCTGGGACATCGGCCTGGACCCCCGCCCCGTCCCTGTGGTGGCTGCCGTCGCGGACCCTGGGTGGGCCACATGGCCACCGTAGTGGGCAGGGCCGTGACCCAGCACCTAGAGTCCCAGAGACCCTGGGAGGGCGGTGCCGAGGACGTTGGGCGGAGACTTTCTCAGGAGCTTCCGTCCACCGGACACGTGGGGCTCTGCCGCTGCCCCCTCGGGATGGGACGGGACTGGACGGGACTGGACACGGGACGGGCCCCGGAGGCCTCTATGCAATTGACCGCCCCCAGCCCGTGGAGGCCACGCCCCGATCTGCAGTGGCCACGCCCCGACACGCCGCCGGCTCCGCCCCCGGGAGGGGCCACTTGCACAGACTCTTAAATGCACTTTCCGAGGCTTGGCGGGCGGGGGTGCGGGGTGCGGGGGAGGACGCCCGCCCGACGGAGACCCCCTCTACGGTGCCCGAGAGGTGGGAGGGGAGAGCGAGTGGTCTAAGTGCCTGATTCCCATCGCCCGCGCCCCTTTGTCCATCTGGGAGCTGGAGTGCCCCCTTCTTTCCCACGCCCCCAGCCCCTCATCTGCTGTTGTTCCCCCTCACCCCTAGAGCTAGAGAGATAAGGCTCCCGCGGGGTCCGAAGGGCGGTGCCGGGGAGGCGGGGCCTGGGGAGCCGGCACCCCTCCGCCCCTCTGCTAGTGCCTTACATCCTGGAGCTGCAGCCCGGAGGGTCCGCGGTTTGCACTTTCATCGTCCCCAGCGTGGGGTGCAGCCAGGGAGGGGTTCTCGCAGGGGCCCCCCCCCAGGAGGAGCCGCGCCGCTGGGCTCACTGTCCACACAGGGCCCTGGGCAGGAGGGAGGCTGGTGGGAGGGGCGGCGCGGCATATAGGGGATGGTCCGCTAAGCGTTTTTCCGTTCTTCGTCTAAAAACACTAAATCTGGGGACACGTTGCCCCCTCATAGCCCGCTCCCCAGCGCGACCCCGCTCTGGATTTGCCCATGGGGGTGGGAGTGGCCTGGAAGGGGTCACTGTGCCCAGGTCACAGATTCTAAACATGGGGACCCTCCCAGATCCTCCCCCCCATCCCCGCCAGCGTCTTTCCTCCCTGGCACAAAAGGGGATCAGGAGCCCCCTCACCACAACCCTCCAGCCAACCCTGGGGGCCTTCCTGCGACCCCACCTCGTTCACTCCCAGCCTGTCCCCGCCTGCCCTTGGGTCCCCTCGCCCCTTGACCTGGCCAGCCCCCTCCCCAAACCTGTCTCCTCCTGAACCATCCAGGGTGGGTGGGGGACTTGGTGAATCCCCAGAGAGAAAGACTGGAGACCCAGCCCCTCGCCCCGTTTCTGGGTCTCCAGCTGTCCGAGGATCCCAGCATGAGCTGCTCTCCCCAGGGCAGGAGCAGGCGGGTTCCAGAATCTCCCCAGCCCGCGGCGTCGCGGGCAGGCGGGGCGGCGGGGCGGCGCCCCAGCTACCTGACTTTGCATGGTAGCTTCCGAGGGTCCCCAGCCCAGCCGCTGCGCCCGGCTGACTGCATGGCAAACCGTCCGGCTTTGGCCCCCACCCCCAAAAGACAACAACAACAAAACCTTAAGAAAATTCCATGTTTCCTAATTTGCACGGAACTTCTCACATGATGTGCCTTGCCTTCCGAGAATAAGTATTACCTTGAAACAATATCAGCGACACAGCCGCATGCATTGCTCGTGTAGTTAAACAGAAAACAAACAAAAACAGAACCATGACATGAAATAAAAAGTAAAAACGGAAAAGGGATGTATTTCTATTTGTAAAAAAAAAAAAAAATTTAAAAAAGATGCAAAACCATTCACTAGCAAAATAGACAAGCAATTCACCAAACAGCCCCCATGGTTTGGCGCCCCCTGCGCTGGCGCGCCTGCACCCCGCCACGTCGCTGCATCTGCGCTGCGCCCTGGTGCTCTGCCCCCAGCCTCGCCCCCACCACGGGGGTTCCGGAGGACTCGGGTGTGCCCTTCCCCCTCCCAGCCCGGGGCTAGGGCTTTGCCCGGTCCAGTTTTGCCAGCCCCCTCCTGTCCCTCCAGTCACACGCCCCAGGCCAGACACCCCGCCTCCCCCATCCCACCACATGCAGGCTGGCGCCCGGCTCAGGGTCAATTTGCTGTTCCCTCCCCAGAACATCCCTGTTTGTCTCTCACTTCTCCATCCCCCCTTCTTGCCAAAGGACCCCCTTTCCACCCACCCCACTGAGTGGCCGTCAGCCCTGCCCCCCCACCGCCCTGCACCAGTACCCTGTCTCCCCAGCTGGTACTCCGGAGGGGCGCTGGTGTGGCACAGACCCCCTGCCCTCTAGATATATGCAATTGTCTGTCTGCCCCTGTCCTTCCGACTCAGCCATTGGTGCTCATGGGGGCACCCCGCCCCGATTGCGACTTTGCCCCCTCCTGTTCTGTCTGTCTCTGTCTCTGTCTGTCTCTCTCTTTCTCTTCTAATTCCCTTTGCCTTCAACCAAAGCTAAGACAGTAGCACTGGTGAGGGCTGGGAGGGGAGAGGGGATGGGGACAGGGGTCCCCGACCTCAGCCTCTCCTGGGGGACCCCCGAAGTAGATGGGCCTGGGGACACAGACCCCAGGCATGTGCCCCCCCGCATCCTCCCCCAGTCAGGGAGGGCCACAGCATGGGGCAGGCCCCTAAGGGCCCTCCCAAGACGGTGCCCGCAGGCCTTCCCCTTCCCAGGGTTTGGGCTGCATGGCTGGGCTGGTAGAGCCGAGCGGGTGTTGAGTGAAAGTCACCGTCTCCACCTCTTCCCAGACTGACCCTGGGTGCCCCAGCACCTGGGAGAGGGAGTGGGGGTCAGCATGGCTGCATGTGGGGAGCCCAGAGGCCCCCAGCTGAGACAATCAGGCTGTGAAGCAGCAGCTGAGGCGTCCTTGGGGTCCCCCAGACAGGCCCTTGGGATGCAAGGGGGGTGCGGGAGGGTCTGACCCAGGCCCTCTTGTTTTCTAGCCTCTGGGGGTTCAGACTTCAGTGGGCCGCGGCGTCCCCTGGGTGCTCTTTGGGGAGCTGGGGCCCCCACTTGTGGAGACCGTGTCTCTCGGGGCGGTGCCTCCACCAGCGCCCACCTCCCTTCCTTTGGCCTCTCACTCAGAGTGTGTCCCCCCCCCCCGGAGGGCCCCCCCAAGCCCCATGGCCTTCTCTGAGCTGGCCCCAAGACCCCCACCCAGAGCTCGGGCAGGGAGCAGCCGAGGCCACCAGCAGTGCTCGTCCGAGATACCAAACCCATTTCTGAAGCAGTGCCTGTCTGCTGCGTGGCTTTGGGGCTCCCGCAGGCCCCTGGAGTGGGGGTGGAGTGCGGCACCCCCTGGCCGGAGCAGCAGCTACGCCGCCCGCACCAGGGAGCCGCAAAAGCCCACCCCCGTCTGTCCCGAGCATCACCGTCCCCGTCCTCGCCTGAGTCCCAGCCAGGCCCGCCCAAAACCAAAGCCTGCAATCCTGGGGGTCCCGGCTTGGCCTGCAGACCCCAGCACCCTAGCCCCGCCTAGGGACAAGATTGACGAGGGCTGCGGCCTGGGTGGGCGGCAGGGGTCCCCTCCTCCTCCTTCTCTGTCATTTCTTTTCTTCTTGAGAGTTTTGGTGGTGTTGCTGTTCACTTTCCCCCATCCGAGATGTTTTTAGAGTTTTTTTTTCCATTTTGTATTTTATTGATATTACCAAGATAGCATACCGTTTCTTTGCTCCCTGCTTGCCACACACCAGATCTCTCCTCACACTCACACACACACACACACACACACACATAGGCATGCACACAGTCATGGACACACAACCACACACAGACACACACATACAAACATACACACAACCACACACATGGACTCACGCAACCACACACATACAACCACAACCACACACACCCCTCAAGTTCATGAACCCAGGCCTGGAGGTTTAGGCTGGGTGTGCCCCCCCTCCGCCGTGTGGCAGCCCCCCCCAAACCTGCGCCCCCATGCTGAGATCATAACCGTGTATATCCGCAGTCATTTCGGTTTCCCCGACCGCCTAAGTACCATTTACAGACCGTGATCCTGCCTGTTAGCATTTCTTTGTTCCCTATGCAAAAAATTAAAAAAAAAAGAGAAAAAGGGGGTTCTATAAAAGTCAATAAAAGAAAAAAAAAAAAACTGTGTAAAAATTAAACAAGCTCTGCTTCAGCCCGCTGCCGGTGTCCCTTCCTTTCCGTGTGTGTTGGGGAAGGGGTCTCCGCACAGTCACTTCCCCTGAAAGGAGTTGGGGCGTGGAAACGGACCCCAATCCCTGGGCCTGGAGCTCATACGCCCCGTTGTCTGGGCTGTAGGGGGCTCGGACTCGCCTCCTGGGACCCAGCATGACCCCATCAGGGAATAATCATAATCCAGGCCCCAAATACCAGTGGGGAGGGGGGGCCCAGGCGGGCGCCCACTTCAGAAGAGGGTTTGGTGATGCGCCCATTCACTGCAGCCCCTCTCCCATGAGTAACCGCCATCTGCCGTCGGCTCGCCCCCCCCCTCCCATGGACAGAGATTTGGGGTGTTCTCCTGAGTGAGTTCTGGGGCCCCCAGTGAGGGGCCTTCAAGGAGCTTTGCCATTGACGCAAACAGGAAAACCTTGTAAACTAAGGGACAGGCCGAGCAATGGCACAGCTGGGAGGGCACTCACCTGGCACGTGGCTCCCATGCAAGGTATGAGCCCTGAGCACAGAGCCCCGGAGTCGGCCCTGAGACAGAGCCCGGAGTCGGCCCTGAGCACAGAGCACAGAGTCAGCCCTGAGCACAGAGCCAGGAGTCGGCCCTGAGCGCAGAGCCCGGAGTCAGCCCTGAGCACAGAGCCCAGAGTCGGCCCTGAGCACAGAGCCCGGAGTCGGCCCTGAGCGCAGAGCCAGGAGTCGGCCCTGAGCGCAGAGCCCGGAGTCGGCCCTGAGCACAGAGCCAGGAGTCGGCCCTGAGTGCTGAGCCCGGAGTCGGCCCTGAGTACAGAGCCAGGAGTCGGCCCTGAGCGCTGAGCCCGGAGTCGGCCCTGAGCACAGAGCCAGGAGTCGGCCCTGAGTGCTGAGCCCGGAGTCGGCCCTGAGTACAGAGCCAGGAGTCGGCCCTGAGCGCTGAGCCCGGAGTCGGCCCTGAGTACAGAGCCAGGGAGTCGGCCCTGAGCGCTGAGCCAGGAGTCGACCCTGAGTACAGAGCCAGGAGTCGGCCCTGAGCGCTGAGCCCGGAGTCGGCCCTGAGTACAGAGCCCGGAGTCGGCCCTGAGGCAGAGCCGGAGTCGGCCCTGAGCGCAGAGCCTGGAGTCATCCCTGGAGCACATAGCCTGGAGTCAGCCCTGAGCGCAGAGCCGGAGTCGGCCCTGAGCAGAGCCGGAGTCGGCCCTGAGCACAGAGCCGGAGTCATCCCTGAGCACAGAGCCGAGTCGGCCCTGAGCAGAGCTGGAGTCGGCTATGAGTACCACCAGGTGTGGCCCAAACACAGAGTGACACGGGGCCAGAAGGCGAGAGCTGCTCTCTGGCTTCAATAGCCGCCATAGCACAGGCCCTGAGCTCTGCCAGGGCTCTCTCCTGAGCCAGAGCTGGCATTGCCAGGAGCAGCCCACGCCCTCTTCACATAACACCAGTTCAGGGGCCGGAGCCTTGGTACACTGGGGGTACTGCCCTACACGTGGCCAGCGCAGGCTCCATCCCGGCATCCCACAGGGTCCCTGAGCACGGCCAGGAGTAATCCCTGAGCGCCACCTGGGTGTGGGGCGTGGGGCAAATTGGGTCCAGAAGATGCTTCAAGGGTAGCTCAGACGCGCGGGGAGAGCTGCCATCCGGCTCTCCCTTGCTCAGCTGACCATGAGGCGCCCAGGAGGGAAGATGGATTTTGGTCCCGACCGCCACCTCAGTAGAGCCCAGAAGCAGCCAGAGGAAACTTCGCTCACCATAATCGAAGCCATTTTTAACATTCGGACTCCACAGCTCAGCAGAGTCCACCCAAGAGAGAAGCCGATTTCAAGCCTGGCTCACCAGAGCCCCACACAAGAGCAGCCGAGTTCAAGCCCAGTAGGCAGTTCTGGGACACGAAAATCACTGGGCGTTCGTGGAGATGGAGCTGGGGTCCCCCTTCGCCTCTCTGTCCTGTTGGGGAGGCCTGGTGGACCTGCCCCCCAACTGCCTCAGGGCTGTCGGCCATCATGCAGAGACTCAGACATACGGGAGACTGCTGCCATCCAGCTCTCCCTAGTCGCAAGGTACATCAGACTAGTGGAGCCAATCACGTTCTAGAAACTCAGAAAGTAAATTCAAAAAACAGAATTTGGCGAGATCCCCCATAACGAAGAATAGGGAAGAAAGGGGCCGGAGCGATAGCCCAGCGAGTAGGGCATTTGCCTTGCACGCAGCCAGCCTGTGCCGGCCTGGGTTCGATCCCCAGCATCCCATATGGTCCCTTGAGCACCGCCAGGAGTAATTCCTGAGCAAAAGAGCCAGGAGTAACCCCTGAGCACCGCCGGGTGTGACCCAAAAAAGAAGAAAAAAAAAAGAATAGGGAAGAAAATGGATTCATCAATAGCATCGCCATGTGTGTGCTCTAATGGCCAGTACAATCAGTGCCAGCTGAGGGAGCAGCATGTGGATTGGGGTGGGGTGAGAAATGAGGGTCTTTGGTGGGGGAGTGGTGTTGAAACTTTCAGCAGCACTACGAAAAACTTTTTACTTTGTAAATCACGGCGTTTCAATAAAAAAAAGGGGGAAGATACTTCAAGGGTAGAGCTTGGACTAGCCTTTGAGCACTGCTGGGTGTGGCTTCAAGACAAGCAAACAGGAGGCAGTTTTGTGACCAGCCCCTGAGGTCCCCCAAACGCTCTGGGCGACCCACCCGTAGTAGCGAGGGTCCTTCACTGTCCTTCCTCACCCCTACCCGCTCTGGGAACCGGAACCCAGAGGCTGAAGGCAGCAAATTACATTTTCAGAGTCACCCCTGGCCAAAACACCCCACTCGAGGGGCCAGAGCAATGGGACAGTGGGGCGGGCACTTGCCTTACACGTGGCTGACCCGGGTTCAACATCTGGCACTACGTAGGGTTCCCTAAGCACCGCCAGGAGTGATCCCTGAGCACGGAGCCAGTAGTGACCCCTGAGGACGGAGCCAGGAGTGACCCCTGAGCATGGAGCCAGGAGGGACCCCTGAGCACAGGGCCAGTAGTGATCCCTGAGCACGGAGCCAGGAGTGATCCCTGAGCACGGAGCCAGGAGTGACCCCTGAGCACGGAGCCAGGAGTGACCCCTGAGCATGGAGCCAGGAGGGACCCCTGAGCACGGAGCCAGGAGGGACCCCTGAGCACGGAGCCAGGAGGGACCCCTGAGCACGGAGCCAGGAGGGACCCCTGAGCATGGAGCCAGGAGGGACCCCTGAGCACGGAGCCAGGAGGGACCCCTGAGCACGGAGCCAGGAGTGATCCCTGAGCACGGAGCCAGGAGTGACCCCTGAGCACGGAGCCAGGAGGGACCCCTGAGCACGGAGCCAGGAGGGACCCCTGAGCACGGAGCCAGGAGTGATCCCAGAGCACGGAGCACAGCAGAGTTAGCCCTGGGTGCTGCCTGGTATGGTCCCAAAGTTTTTGGTTTTTTTTTCCTCTTTGAATGTACTCATTAAGGATCCCGGACAGCTCATGGGACCCCACCTTCTCCTTTCATGCAAGCCCAGGGGAGAGCTGGAGTCAGTGCTCCCGGAGCACCACTGAGTCTGGGCCCGGAAAGATTCTGAAGGCATCAGGACTCACCCGCCCCACTGAGAAAACTGAGGGTGGTAGAAACCAGCTGTGTATGGGGGCGGGAGCGATAGCCCAGCGGGTAGGGCGTTTGCCTTGCACGCGCCGGCCCATGCCAGCCCAGGTTCCATCCCAGGCATCCCATATGGTCCCCAAGCACCGCCAGGAGTAATTCCTGAGTGCAGAGCCAGGAGAAACCCCTGAGCATTGCCGGGTGTGACCAAAAAAAAAAAAAAAAAAAGCTGTGCCCAAAGAAATAAGGCAGCAAGTCAGAAAACAAACTGCAGGAGCCAGAGCTATAGGACAGAGGGGAGGGCACCTTGCACGTGGCCAACCCAGGTTCCATCCCTGGCATCCTGTATGGTCCCCCCTGAGCACCACCAGGTGTAATTCCTGAGTGCTGAGCCAGAGTAACCCCTGCGCAGAGCTGGGTGAGACCCAAAAAGCAACAACAACAACAAAGGAAATGCAGGTCGGAAAGTCTGAGCCGGAAACAGGACAGAGGGGGTTTGGGCTGTCTGAGGCTTCGTCCAGGCTTCCAAGTTTTGTTTTTGTTGGAGGGATGTGGCGGGATCCTTGGAGGGCTGCCTGCAGGAGGTGGCAGGGCATTTTCAGCTCCTGCCTCCTGCTCCAGGCGGCCCCACCTTCGCTTCCCCGACTCCTCTTCCTCCTCGCTAATGGAGAGAAAAGGACCCAGTCAACCCAAGGGAGGAATTGACGCGCTCCACCTGCGCCGTCCGCCTAGATCCTCACTCCTCCGGTGCTGTCCTTGGCGGGGAACAGAGAGCCTGGGGTGTCCCGAAGGGGCTGACACGCAGCTGGTGACCCCAGGGGGAGTTATCCTGCCCCCCATCCCCACCTTCCGGGGTCACTGATCTCACCAGCAGAGAGGCCAAGCCACCTCCCCAGGGCCACACAACACGGCACGGTGGTGTCCACGTCGGAAAGAAGGTTCCTCCCACCTGCCAAGACCTGACCCTAACCGTCCGCGTTGGGTCTCAGCCCCCACGCCCCCGCACCGTGCACGCAGCCGGGAAATGAGGGCGAGAGGCCGGTGGGCGAGGGTTGACTTGTGCTCCTGCGCCCTCTGCCGGGCGGTCGTGGAAGTGTGCTCGGCATCTGGGTCGGCTGC
>JAJIBD010015089.1:0-18025 GCA_021461705.1 Cryptotis parvus
TGCAACATCAGCCGGCTCCAGCCTATAGCTGACTTTTTAAAAAATTTTTTTTATTATACCACCTTGAGATATACAATTACAATGATGTTCATGATTGGGTCTCAGTCATACAGTGTTCCAGCACCTATCCCTCCACCAGTGCCTTATTCCCACCACCAGTATCCCCACTCTCCTTCCCCTCCACCAGCCTGCCTCTATAGCAGGCACTTTTTCTTTTCTCTCTCTCTCCCTCTCTCTCTCTCCCCACCCCTTTTTTCTCTTACACATTGTGGCTTGCCCTACAGACAAGCGATTTACATTATCATGTAAATCCCTTTGTGTACATTCAGTGCTGAGTTCTACAGCATGATAATCTCCACATTCATCCATTTGCAGGTAAATTTTATGGCTTTGTCTTTTCTGACAGCTGCATAGTATTCCATTGTGTAGATGTACCATAGTTTCTTTATCCAGTCTTCTGCTCTCGGGTATTTCAGTTATTTCCAGATTCTGGCTATCATGAATAGAGCCTACAGCTGACTTTGAAAAAAAACTTTTGCTGGGTTCCTTCTGAGAAAAATAAGAGGCTACTAGGTTCTCTGCCATTAATGTCTCACCAGTCTCTGGTTCTGCAAAGCAGAGATGTGGATGCCAAGGGCACATGTTCTGGTCTCAGGGGTGGACTCAGGTTCCCCTGATTGTCTCTTCATTACAAACTGCCTGGTGAGTATCCTCAGAGGCCACTTGGCTAATCTGAGGGCAGGATGCTTTCATCTTTTCAGCTCTGGCCCTTTGCTAGGGCCTATGGGATGTCACACAATTCTAGGGAGCTAGGGAATGGGTGTATGTGGGAGGGAATCAGTGTGTATACCAATCCTGTATGCCACCCCTTGCAGCCCCCAGCCAGTACCCTACACTACCATGCGTGGCTATGTCTCCCTTCTCTGTCCTTGGCTGAGCACCCTGGTCTCTGTCCATTGCAGATATGGAGTTAGCTCGGCTCCCCACTCTGTAGGTCTCTGTTGGTTCATACATGTGTAAACTCAGCACCTGAGCCTGTGCAGAACTCTGTTGATTCACATGCGTGTAAACCCATTATCTTAGCACTGAGCTTGCTCCCTGCCATACTCGAGTGTGGAGTTCCTCTGCAGTTGTTCTGTTTGTTTGAGCCTGTCCTAGGGAAGTGCCCTCCTGGTACATCTTGATCCCAACCCCAGAGACCTCACCTCATCACAAGCTGCCATGGAAAGCCCTTCTCTGGGTACACCGCTCCTAGCAGGGCCTGCAGAGCCTGAAGAGGCCACAGCCTCGAGCTTCCCGAAAGGAAATGAAGGGAGTGCCCACTGCCCAGACCTGGGTGAGACCCCTGGCTGTGTTTGAGATCTCTCTCCACTGACTCTTCTGCTGCTTTATCTTGGGCCTGCGCTCCTGCGACAGCTTCTCCATGAATTCTGATTTGCTTCACTATTTTAATGGTTTGCTTTTATATTTAAAATATATATTTTAGAACAACATATTCTGAAATTATTTTGGTATCATACCGTGCTTTTTGTGACATTTTAACCTTATGGTCCCCAAGTATTCAATTTTCTTGCAATTTTTGTGCCAACTGATCCAACCCCTCTTTTGAACATAACTGGAATATTATGTATTATTCCATTTGGTCCTTACTGGACCATTGCTATAGGTGACATCGGAGGTATAAATGGGGCTTGAAATGCAAACTTTGTGATGCTTGCCAGCTCTGAGACTATTTAATATAGAAATAGACCGCAGGAGAAAAGCATATACAAATGTTTACCTGGATTTTATAGCTGCTACCAGGTGCCATCATGGAAGAGCAGAAAATGAGTCATAACTCACTGAGATCAGTTATTCTGATATAAGCCTACATTGTGAGAACTATCACCAACAGGGTGATATTCTAGCCTCCATGCTTGGTGCTCAGTCAGTAGTGGCTATTGCTTTAAAATCTCTTAGGCATGTCTTTAATATATATTTTAATATAAGTGACATGGGATGCAATTATTCACAAGAATGCCGTATCCAAACAAATTGTGATGGAATTATTTCTTATCCTTCACTCACGAGATATTCAAATCTCTCATAGAAATCTTTATGGAATGGTGTTCCTGGCTTCTGACCTGGCAGGCCTAGTGATGCCCTGTTCTTCCTTAAGCACCACATTGAAGGAGCTAAAGTTCTTCCTTCCTTTCTTCCTTTTTTTTCTTAACAACACCAACCATGTTCAGGGCTTATTCCTGGCTCAGGCCTTGAGATCACTCCCGCGGTGTTTAAGGGACCAAATGGGATGCTGGGGGTTGAACCTAGATCTACTGTAAGCAAATCAAGCACCTACCTGCTGCACTCTGTGTCAGCTGCTATGATGAGTAAAGGAATGTGTGTGAGGCCCAGGCAGAGGAGAAAAGCGCATGCTCACATAGGAATGTGGTGTATCTTCCTTGTAAATGCAATATCCATCACAGCTTGATTCATCTGGGCTTGTCTTCCCCATTCTCAGAAACCATCACTTCCTCTCCCTTCCTGGATAACCCCTGAACAGATGATATTCTCTAATTCATAGGTTGGGTAAGAGGTGCCTTAATGGGCTTCCCTCCGGTGTTCTGTGTTCCATGCCCTGTACGTCTCTTTAAGTCTCCTAAAATGAGGAAATACGTCCGCCTTGTTCTATTTGGTTCTCTGTGCTCTCGATCCTGCCTTGCAGTGTGACTCAAGGAGGAAGAGACCCCCAAACCTTGTGTAGGAGCTCCTGCTCTCACTAAGAACCTGCCTGAGCAGGCCCCTGCCCCCAGAGCCACCACCCCCCATCCCTTCTGAGGTCTGTTCACTGTGGATTCACTTTGGAAAGGATTTGTTTGGTCTCTGCTGAGAAGATAGCTATAATCCTTGCTTTGTCTTAAGATCAATTTAAATACCACTGGAACAAAACCAAAGGCATTTCAAACAGTGATGCAATGATTTCCTGTGGGAGTTTCCTTCATAGCCTAGAAAATTGAAGCAAGAAAGCAAAAAGGGAGAAATGGCCTTTGTCTACATAGCCCCTGACCCTCTGCACCCCACAAATCCTCTCCCATTTCTCAGTTCACAGCTGGCAGGAAATACAGTGATGACCAGCATCTGCTCCTGACTTACTGCACAACTCCAGGTAATTGAGTCAGGATTTTCTTCCTCAAACCATAAGGTCACAGGTCTGCCGCCATGAGCCATGTAGGGAGGCAGGAGAAACAGTGTGACGAGAGCACTTTTTGGGCTCATATTCTGTTCCTTGTTAAGGTGGGACTCCTGCCGTCCTCTGCCCTGTAAAGCAGGATGGGTCTGGGCAAGCCTGGAATGTGGAGCAGTCTGTATGCGAATGACTGGATTGATTGGGTGCTGCTGAGCATCTTTAAGTTGCAGTTAGAGAGGGGATGAATTCATGGCTGGGGTTAGCACGGTGGCATTCAGGCTGTCTGGGCAACTTCGGAGGGAGTGGGATGGACGGAGAATGAGAAGGTCAAGATCAAGTTGAAGTTAGAGTTAGGTTGAGATTAGAGTTCAGAAAAGACAAAGTCATGCTTAGATGAGAACACGTTGTGGGCAGCAAACTGTTAACAGAACTGGGTTAAGAGGATGTAGCCATGGTCCCTAGTACCTGACCCTGCTTAGGTTTCTAACCCCAGTGTCCACTGGATACTCTTTGAACCTGATGTCCGTGAGGCCCAGGGCTCATACCAACTTTTGAGTGTTTTCCCCTGTCACCTCTACCCTTCCTGTTTCCCCATATTTTAGGCATTGGCCCATACCCTTGGAAAAGCACAAGCAAACAAACCAAGCTGAATCCAGACATGCAACCACTTGTCTTGTCAATCTGCTGATGATTGTGTGGCCAAAATCAGGGCCCTGGAGCTCAGTTCCAAGGGGAAACCCCAATTCCTGAAGACGAGATCATTGTTGCACGTGCTTGCTCTTCTCTTGATGTTCACTCCTTTCCTAAAGGAAAAAGGCCCATCTTGTGGACAGCGCCTGGTGCAACCCCTGCTACCAGCCAGTGGCTGGATGTTTGCTCATCGTTGACTGGTGTCCCTGGACACTCTCCTTGGAATAGCCAAGGCCATCTGGAGTAATTTGGACCAGTGGGTCCTGCCCGCTCTACCCCACTCCCTGGCAGCAGAACCCTGGGTGCCCATCATCATTTCGGCAGAGTAGAGCTCCCTCTCCAGCTCCCCACAGCAACTGATGGGAGGGCAATGGGCAGCAGGACCTCATCAGCATGGTCCTCCCAGACCTCATACCTAGCAGGGGAGTGCGGGCACAGCAATCAGTGAGGGGCATGGCACAGTTGTAAAATGAACCCCAGCACAGAACAGTATAAGACCAGGTTGCTGTCTGCTGGACAAGCTCCCAATCCAGGAGCCAGACATGGACTTGGGTTAAAGCCTTTCTCCACCTTGCGTCGGGCAGAGGAGGAAGAGGCACTGGGATCCATAGGGGGACCTTCAGGGAGATACTCCCAAGCATTGGTAGGATTCATACCCACAGGGTCATCTTCAGGAGATATTCCCAAGGGAGGAAAGCATAGTCTAATCTTTAGTAAAAGAAGAGAATGTATGAAAGAGCTTGAAGTATTTGGTTTCCAAATGGGAAGACCCTAAGCATTCCAAACAGCTTTACAAACCAAAAGGACTGGTTGGCTCATGCTCAAGCTTGCTGGATCAATACTTGGAACCAGCAGGCAGAAATGACACTGAAGAGAAAAATTTTTTACTTAGGGGAAGCATTTGGTGTCACCCAGAGCTAACCAACAGGACAGTGTATGGCTTTACAAGGTACTGAGCTCCTCATGACAGGAGGTAACCAAGCAGTAGAATCCCAGATCAGAAATATTGGTGGTGATTCTGGATTCACGGTGTAGGAGTCCATAAACTGTTGCAGTCCTTCTGTGGATGCTGGTTCTCAGGAGGTGATCTCAGGGAGAAGGTTATGGGTGCTGCTCAGCTGTTTGCACTCACTTGCCCTGTCTTGTCACACCTCCACAACTCAGTTGGGCATTCCCATCTCTTCTGACTAAAAGGAGAATGTGGTTCTAAATCATTTCCTTTGTTTCCTGATTTAGAGGCCAGTGTTCCTCAGGGAAGACCTAGGGCAGAGAAGAGAGAAGCAGCCACTGACTCCACAGGGAAACAGCATCATCACCCCACCCCTGAAACCTGAAGCTCCTGGTCAGATCCTGAAAGTGCTCTCCCCAAACCCCCACCCACTCCACCCCCCCCGTTCCTACTCTCTTGTAGCCACTGTTCCACCAGCAGCTATAAGACCGATACACAATTCAGGGTGTAAAAAAGATTGGGAGCTTAAGAGTTTCCCCAAGAGTTTTGGGGGCACATTGACATTGTCTGAAAAAGAGGACAAGGACTGTGAGATAGTGAGATAATGCCTTGTGGAAGAACTGGGGCCGAAGTCTTCATTCTCACCTAACAAGTTGCACGAGCAGAGGCCCATGGGCACCTTAGCGGAAGGAGCTCATTATTTTGCCTTCCCTTGCCTGGGAGTTCTGCTCCAGCACAGCCGCCGATCAGAAGCCACCTACCATCAAAGCTGGTTCAATAAGACATAAGCAGTTTATGATTCAAGACAAACTGTCATCACAGATTAAAACATGTCTACGCCCCAATGACAATACTTATTTTTTTCTGAGAATATTGCTTACATTTTCACAGGCGATGGGAAAAGAAATTTAATTCCACCAGGCTGGATCATTTAAAGGCAATCTAGGTTCTATAAACAAGCTGAAGGGTAGTGTTCCCAAGGTGATAGGAAAAAAAGAGCCATGATTGCATGATTCTTCTGTTGACTTACTATTTGCTTTCCTGCCTGTCATCCTTATTCTCCTTTATGTGGGAAATTCGGTGCCAACCACCTGCAATTACTTTTAATTTACTCAGTGTTAACCCATTGCATACCTTTGATGTTGGTTCTTACTGATGCTCTAACTAGAAGAAATTCTCACCGGGGCCACTAGCAAAATTTTCTTGATTCCTTCTAACCCGGCTGAGATACCAACTCTTCTGGGAAGCTCTCCTTTACTCTCTCGAGAGAGAGTTGTTGAGTGCTGCCTGAGCTATTTGTACCCACCTCTGTTGTAGACTTAGCTGCCATTTAGCTTGGAGTTTGTGTAAGAGTGTGTGTGTGTGTGTGTGTGTGTGAGTGTGTATGTGTGTGTGTTTGTCCACTTCTCCTTAGGAACGGACACCAGCTTTCTGTGTTGTGAGCTCCCCAGCCTGGAATCTCTGAGGATAAACACATCTGAGTGAGAAAACACATTTCCCTACTCTTGTGGATGGCACAAGACCCAGAGGCAAATTTTTCTCACGTTGTAAGAAATTTAGAACCCTGCAGAGGGTGAGAAAGCATTTCAAAGATCCAGCCAGTTTGCCCTATGATTTATCTCCGTGGGCTTAGTTTCAGTGATTTAAGGGTATGTGTGAGAGGGTGTGTGCACTTGGGCATGTGGGCATGGGTATATTCAGTAAACAGCATCAGTGGAGGAATATGAACAGTTCTGTCTTCCCATTTCCCAGAATCACAGGCTACTGTGGGGGATCTTGCTGAAGGCTTCTAGCCTAAGACCATTTCAAGCCAAGAAACTCAGCCCTGCATTTTGAGTCCTCCATGAACTCCGGGTATCCCCTCTGATTTCAGCTCATTACTGCCCCCTATGTTTTATGTCCCCAAATGTCATGCATTTCTTCTCTAGTGTGCCTTCAGCCAACCAAGAATGGTGCACTTAGTCCCTCATCCAAGTTTGGGGCAATGTAATTTTCAGTAACTTTAGATCAGCTGCAGATCAGTAATTCCATCAATAACCCTCATGACATATTCCCTTGCACAGGGCCTGGAAAACAGTGGAACAATAGCTAGGCTTGTCTGTAACCACCCAGCTGATCTGGGCCAAGTTTGCAGTTGCCTGGTAATAGCACAGATTTTCCTGGTGGCATTAAAGCCAGAAGTAAGAGCTCTATTTAAGAATGGGCATTAGGTCTAAGACTGAAGACCAGGGTAACTACCCTGGTACCAAGTAGGATAAATTTCCATTCTGTTTCCAGGTATGTCTTGGACTATATTCCAAGCTGAGTTCACAGCCCAGCCCATCGAGAGTCACCCTGCAGCAGTCTTTTTTAAATTCAGCCCAGGTAATGCTGATCCAGAGACTCAAAGACATGGGACAGAACTGTTACTGGCTCTCCCTGTGCCCAGCCTCTCACGAAGCGCCAGGGAGGGAAGGCGGGTTCCTAGCCATGGCCCGCCACCCCAGCAGAGCCTCGCAACAAGTCAGACAACCCCCACTCCATGAGGGCCTCCATTTTGCACATCCGACTTCCCCCTCGTCAGAACTCCACCCAGCAGACTAGCCTATCACAGCTCAGCTCGCGTGGCCGCTTGCGGCCGCACAGTTCGTCATTAAATGCTGGATTTAGAGATGACTACAAGAGTATACGCTACCCACGGCAGGGCCTGGCAAGCTACCCGTGTCGTACTTGATATGCCATATACCAGTAACAATTATAGACCTCATTCCCATGACCTGATGGAATGGTTTGAGGCTCTTTATGTTCCTGGAGCAAGCAGGTGCCTTTGGGCTCTACTTGCATGAGACAGGACATATGGAGATGTTACTGGTGCCCGCCTCCAGCAAATCGATGATGAACGGGAAGACAGTGATACAGTGATATTCTGAGTTCTCTTCCTCCCTCTCTCATCACATATTAATTCAGCAAGTCCCAGAATAAGTTGGGGCAACTCGGGCAAGTTATTCCAGCTTGTTCCTTGGATGCAGGTCTTTGGAACTGTGTTCTTGCTTTTGCCCAGCTGTTGAGCCCATGGGCCCCAGGTCAGTGAGAGGGCCATGATTCCTGCAAGAGTTTTCTCTGAGTTATCAGCTGTGGTGGGTTGTCGACCCCCCTGGCCGGAGAGCTGGGCCAGGCTTACTCTGGATGCTGCCTGCACCCCTACACCATGCCTGTTGGTACTGCTAGTTCTTAGGATTTCACTTGCCCCAGTCTCCTGGGGCTACCTATACCAGGTTCATTTTCTTGCTGACTGCTTCTAGAACCCTCCCTACCCACCTCGTTAAGTCTTATGGGTGTATTTCACTCAACTTTCATTATTTCTGGATCAATATGTATATTTAGGCCCCTACATTCCATCTGATATTTGAGTTTGGAGCATAGATACACAGTGATTCATCTTTCCCTCAAGTTTTTTAATTTAATCTATCACCTCAATCCCTGATCACAAATTTTGATGAGTATCACCTTTTCTATCTTTATCTTAGCCAGCAAGAAAAAATATGTTTAGAATAGTACTAAAGGCAGAGCTTTTTCCCTGGAGCCAGAAGCCTCTTTCATGCTGATATAAAGCTGTAAGCCAATCCATTTGCACATAGTCATTTAATTAGGGACTATTTTGCTTGATTATGTACATATTCAGTCCAGCTGTTTCAAAATGGTGGATTTCTGGCAAATGTTTTGTTTGGTCTGTACAGCATTTTTAACAAATTGAACTCATTAAAATTAAGGATATTTATCACCAAAATATCCAGATTCATTACTTCTCTTGAAAACAGTCTGCTAGAATTGGATGGCAGGTGACTGTTAGACAGGCCATGTGCTTTGGTTAACTGTTACTCATTTGTGTATGGAGCTTTTATCCTTCCTAGAAGAAACAAAAGGAGAACTTTGTTAGTTATCAAGTCTATTGCTCTGTAACAAGTTTCTTTTTCCTTTGCAGCAGGCAAAGACAGTTACTATGCACTGTTGTGTAGAACCTTGAGACCTACCACCCAGTAGTCATTTGTAGCCCAGACATTGACAGGGTACAGTCATCTCAACCAACACTTTCCTGTGGCTTTGTCCTGCTTGGCTTTTTCCTCACAATGTAGCATCCACTTCTCTTTAGAGGGTGTGACCCAAGCAGCAATGACCAAGTCATGTCCTCTTCATTAGAGTAGGTCATCATGTCCATCCCACACTCCTGTGGAAAGGGCCAAGCTCTGCTTCTTGAATACTGGAGCTTGTTGTCATATTTTGCATGTTAAATCAAAGAATGCATATAAAACCCTTACTCAGTTCAGTGTACCTAATGCACAGAATCTCCACATTACATAGAATCAGAATTGCCTAACACAGGGTCTTAACTCTTCCATAAGCTTTTATGTACGTTCACTAGGATCTCATGACTCTAGAAGATATTTTTCATTGTATTCCTACTTTCCAACTTAGAACACATGGCCAAATTGCTTGTGTTCTTGTAGAAAAATAATTGCTTGACTTCAACTACTCATAAATATTAAGAGGAGGGCCAGAAGGAAGTACAGCAGGTAGGGCATTTCCCTCGCATGCATGCAGCTGATCTGGGTTCGATCTCAGTATCCCATATGGTCCCCTGAGTACCACAAGGAGAAATTCCTTGAGTGAAGAGCCAAGAGTAACCCCTGAGCATCACCGTGTGTGACCCAAGAGGAGATAGCATTCAATTCCTGCTCCAGAAATTTTGTCCAAAAATGTTGAAGGTCCCAAAAAGTCTGTCCATTTAGTCATCGTACCACTCTGCCAAAATTTTTACTCAAGCAAGAGGGATAGTGCAGGGGGTTTAGACACCTGCCTTGCCTCACTGATGATTCTGATTTCATCCCCAGCACCACATAGAGTGTCTGGACCCTCACCAGGAGTGACTCTTGAGCACAGAGGCAGAAGTAAGCCCTAAGTACAGCTGGGTGTGGCCAACATCCCCCTAACTTTTAAAATTGCTGATTGTAATTGCTATTTGATTATGGTTTGTAATTACTATTATTTATATGTTTTCTAAGCCTAAAGCACTAATAAGTCATTAAGAAAAGATAAAGATTTATTTATCGTAATAAATCAGTGAATAGGCTTACTGATTTATTATGAGAAGTCCTTTGGATCTAGGTATTACCATTTTGTAATGTGTGCACTCAGTACCCACCTTTGTTGTGATCTTGCTCCCCACTCTTTGAATCATGCAGTGCTTAAAGATGATTGACAAGGACCTATCCTCTGTTTTACTCTCTCTCCTTTACCCTGCTGACTCCAGGGATTCAGCTATCTCTCTCTCTCTCTCTCTCTCTCTCTCTCTCTCTCTCTCTCTCTCACACACACACACACACACACACACACACACCCATTCAGGGACTCAAACCAAAGGCCTAGACATGCAATGCACATGTATGTTCAATCACCGAGCCTCCTCCTGGTAATACAGTTGCATTTAGCCATCATTTTTCCTATCAGATGTTTTGCAGATATTTTTCCCTTGCTACTCATCCATGCTCTCTTAGGGTAGGGGGGAATCTTGCTTCTCCTTCCCATTGGATGCCAGCTGCTGTATAATACTCTCTTTTTTTTTTCCTTTTTGGGTCACACCAGCGTGCTCAGGGGTTACTCCTTGGCTCTGCACTCAGAAATTACTCCTGGTGGTGCTCAGGGGGACCATATGGGATGCCAGGGATAGAACCAGGCCAGCACAGGCCGGCCACGTGCAAGGCAAATGCCCTACCCGCTGAGCTATCGCTCCGGCCCCTAATACTTTCCTTTTAATTGGGCTAAAACCTTAATTTGTCTATCCATTTTCCAAGTCCCTTTTATCTGCTTTGGTTCGGTCACACTGTGCAAGTGGATCTCTGTGAGCTGGGTTGAGGCTCCCTGCAAAGAGCAAGGTGCTCCTCTCTCACAGGTCAGCAGTGTGTTTACACACCCAGACTGAAACTCTGACTGCCAGCTCTAATGACTGCCACAATCAAATCCTGCATCTGCATTTATAAACGGGTGACACACCTAAGAATTCTACTTTTCAACTCTATGTATAAAAATAGCAAAAATAATTAAAAATAAGCTTCTCTAGAGGCGCGTGTTGTGAGGGAGTAATGAGTTTCTTATTGAAAGTGTTTAGTGAGTGCTTATTGGCCCAAGGCCAGAATCTCCCGTGGTGCAGATTTATCCTTTCTCCACACCAGCCTCCAGTTGCCTGCCCAAAGAGCAGAGGTGTAGCCTGAACAAGGAGCTGCTGCCTGGATTGAGGCTGTGTCATCATTTCTGAGATTTCACAGAAGAAGGCAGTGCTGTGGGCAGACCCCACTTTTGCAGAAAGACAGGGATGACTTGGACCCAGTCCCTGTTGCCTACTCAGATGCAGTCTTAAACACCTGTACTTCATACCTCAGTTTTCTCATCTATAGAATGTGGATACTGACCTGGAGAGGAGAGCAGCAGGAAAGGCTAAAGCCTTGCACATGGCTGACCTGGCTTCTATCCCCGGCACCCCATATGGTCCCCTGAGCCCTCCAGGAGTGATCCCTGAACATACAATCATGATTAAGTCCTGAGCATTGCCAAGTGTGACCCAACCCCCTCACCCTTAAATGCAAATATCAATAGCTCCTCTCAGGGTTGTTTTGAAGATTAAATAATGCCTCTAATGTGTAGAGCACTTTAGTGCAGCAACATAGCAGTTATTTAATAAATGTTAATTTCCTTCCTCTTCCTTTCCAATCAAGTATTATTCTCGCGAGCATAGAGGTGAGCTGCGGGTGGAGGGAAGTGCGGGACTTTCTGACATCCCTGACAAAATACCCGTTGACACTCGCCTTCCCACAGCTCCTCTCACCAGCCCAGTCAGCTGCGGTTTTGAATCTCGTTTCCATTTTTGTATGTGACCTTTTACAAACATGAGCCCCACTTGAAAGTTCCTCAGGGTCTGATTCTTTGGGTGTTCTCCCCTGTGCTTTCTGCTTTGGCTTTATTAGTGATTGATTCTACAAGCAGAATTTTTGGTTCCTCTAACCCATGAAATAACTTTCCATCCACTCTTGGAAATCTGTCACCCAAGACTCAGATTTGGGTGCACTTAGTCTTTCCCTCTCTAATAAGCACTGTTAAGGGATGGGGAGGGTCACCCCGAAACAACAACACTCCACTCACCGCTCTGTGTGGTTACTAGCTGTTGATAAGTTTAGAACAGCAAAGGCTCTTGATCAGAACTCACAGTCATGGAAGGACCATGAGCATTCTTTGAAGATTTCCTGAAATTGTTGAAGTAGGCAAAACGGTATCTCTGTTTGCATGGATAAAGATGCATATGTCAGAGGCATGTGTGTGTGTGTGTGAGAGAGAGAGAGAGAGAGAGAAAGAGAGAGTACGTGTTTTTAAAAAATTGTATTATACCACCATGAGATATACAATTACAAAGGTGTTCATAATTGGTTCTCAGTCATACAGTGTCCCAGCACCCATCCCTCCAGCAGTGCCCCATTCCCACCACCAATGTCCTCACATTCCCTCCCACCCACCCCCAGTCTGCCTCTATAGCAGATACCTTTTCTCTCTCTCTCAAGATCTCTCTCTCTCTCTCTCTCTCTCTCTCTCTCTCTCTCTCTCTCTGTATCTCTCTTTCTTCTTTTATACATTGTGGCTTGCCCTACAGATATTTAGGGTTTGTCATGTAAGTCTCTTAAAAAAGAACACACATTTTTTTTCCAGGACGAAAGAGCTGTAAGTTCCCTAGGCTTCTCTGAGAGCTCTGGGAAGCATGAAGAGGAAGTAGTAAGAATGGCATCACACCCTCCAGCGGGGAGAGCAGGAAACCGTTGGCTCAGTGAGTTGTCAAGCATCCTGCCGCAAATGGAACAGAAGACTTGCCTCCATGTGGACCTGCTCCATCTAATCCAAGTGTTTCTGGCAGATCAGCGACTGAGTTCTCACCTCTGCTGTCCACTGTTGACCTCACCCAGCACTGCCACCCGTAGGGTAGGCGGTGTCCAGCAGGGTTAACCCTTGCCCACCAGCACCTTTCTTCCCTCATACCCAAGTCACCTGCTCATCTTTTTGACACCCCAGGATCAAAGTGGCATCAAGTTCTTTGTGCTGTTTATAATTGTGCTGTCCCTCTTGCTAAGTAGACTTCCAAGGAGAGGAAGAAGAAAGTTCTGTTGTAGCTCCCACCTCCTTCTCAACCCATGCCCCTCCACATGCATAAGTTCTTGTTTCACCATTGCTACTGCTCTCCATAGTAACCAGGCCCCTGTGTTTTCTCCCTTGAGTGGCAAGTCTCCTAAGCACATACTCCTGCTTCTTGCAAAAATGCTGCCCTGCAGGATCTAACCATGGTACATTTCCAGAGTCAAGAAAAAAGCCCAGTGTGAACCCCATAAGGAGATACCCCCCATGTTTGCTCTCTTATAGTTAGTGGGGAAAGAGTTCATTAAAAGATCTTGGCAGGGTCCTTTTTGGCTTCTTGTGTCCATATGGGGTTGCCCAGTTCCAGTGCCTTAACAGCACCTGGACATGGCTTGGACATGGTTATGATGTGGCAAGACACAATTGTGCCATCTAGTGCAGGACAGTCTCCTAGTTGGTTGACATTCACATCCAGGTTACAGTTCATATGCTTAGCCTGTAAAGGTCGCCCTTTCTCCTCCATTTCTCCAGTGTTTTGGAGGCTTTCTTGTCATGTCTTATTTCTTATCTCAAGTTTTGGTTTATTCTCTTCAAATCTCCTAGAATCTTCCCCCACTGTCTTACTTTGGATTATTTCCTGAGCTTTGTAGACGGTTCTATCTCAAAAAGTCATCTTTCAGGTTCCTTCTTCCCCTGAGTAAAGTAGCCATTCACACTTGCCACAAAACCTCTGAGAGGAAGACCCAGCACTATCTCAGACTTCCGCAGTCACCTACTTGTCTTTTTTAGCTTCTGGTCCTTGTTTATCTATCTCATGGGATTATTGTGAAAATTAAAAGAGGTGTTGTAGATGAAACATGCAGCTCATAGCAGGTCCTTAGAGAGTGAAGTTCCCATCTGCTCCCCATCCTGTCTGTTTTCCCTTAGTCTCCTCCATTTCCAGCCAGACACACCCACCTCACTGTGCCCAAGGTGTCAGAATCTCTCTCAGAGACATAAACAATCCTAGAGACACAGAAACCTCATTCAAATCTAAATATATGAGTGCTGGGCCCCCACCAGACTGAAACTGGATTTTATTTGAGAGGGTATAAAATGATCCCTGCTTCTGGATCCTTAATATTTCCACTGAATGAATGAGTGAGAGAAGAATTCATTGAAAGTAATGAAAAGCTGAAAAACCCAGATTCTGAAGCTGGAGATGAGTGACAGGGCTGGTGTTGTGACAGTATTCCCTTCTGAAGGCTGACTGTATTCCCTTCTGTATTCCCTTGTGTCAGGTCCTGCCTGAAGGACTGGTCAGGTGTGTACCTGTGTGATCCAAGTATCATTTCCACAGTGAGAGTATTGGGCCTAGCTGCTCTAAAGCTGGACCTTCTGGAAGGAGGGAGCCAGGTTAGCCTGGGGTGTTACAGAACTCAGCACTTGTTAGTGCAGGTGAAGAAATGGCCAGAAAGCCCCTCGGTGATCTGACAGTAGCAGGTCCCACCTCTCTGTGCCGTGTGGAGCATGTCTTCTGTGACCCGGCAGCTCAATGTTCTCAAGCAATGGTCCCACCCCCAGGGACCTGATTGAGGCTTGAAGCTAGAGTAAGAACCCTTGAGGTATGTTGTCTAAGTTGTGGCAGGGGTGGGGCAGAGAAAAACCCCAAATCTCACTCAGTTATGTTTCTAGAATTATACAAAATCTTTGGCTACTGCAATATAATTCTTTTAATTAACTAATGGATTAAAGATCCTTCTTCACACTCCAGCCCAGTTCTCTGAGACTTTGGAAGGAAGGGCTCCCAATAACGCTTCTTTGTGACTCCACCCTACCCACTACTCAGGGACCCTTGTCCTCTTCCCAGCTTTAGTGCTCAGGACTCCTGTGCTTAGCTGCAGTTCCCAAGGACTAAGGCCTCTACATTTCCCTTCTTGGCATGCCCGGCATTCATGCATCTTGGTCTTTATGCTGATCTTTTTTCACCCTGGGATACTTACTTTTCTGCACTCTAGATTTTCCAACAGAGCCTCCATCAATATGAGACAGATTCACATGCATTCTGTACAATATGACCCACCCTACACTGTTCTCTGCATGCCTGTGACAAGCACTACTAGAACATATCTTGATGCCCCCCAAATAATCTTTGTGATTCTTTCCTCCCAGGGCACTGTGAGCCTCTAGAGGTGAGCTCTGACTAACTCCAAATCCCCTGCATGGAGCAGGCTCCCAGGGGTTTGCAAGTGCCTGTCTATTGAAGACTGGAATGAAAGCAGCCCAGAGGACATGAGAATAGCAATGTCCTCAAGATTTGGGCTTGTCTATCAGGGAACTAATATGTCTTGACTTTCTGAAGTAAGCTGCAGCAGAGGAATTTGATGATATGCATACAGAAATGGAGAGGTCTGAACAAATGATCAGTGATTTTTATAGGCCTGGCAAAGGACATGCTGACAGTCTGCTAGCTTTGAAGGTTACAGACTTCAGAGGGATGCCAGCAGGAGTTATGTTCCTCCCTCAGCTAGGTCTTCCTGAGGCACCTGTACTTACCTCTCTTTCCTGGCTTGTAACAGCATTTGCAGGTCATGAGTGAATGCCCAGACACAGCAATCTCCCTGGAATTTGGAAATCTCACCACTGCTTCCTATTGCACTCTCACATAGCACATTCACCACTGCTTATTCGTGGGAATAAGACAATATTCCCATGAGCAGCAGATGGGAACTTCTTTTCACCACATCCCTACCGACACAGATTAGTCCCATTAGTTTTTATTTCTTTTTTGGGTCCCACCCGGCAATGCTCAGGGGTTACTCCTGGCTCTGCACTCAGAAATTACTCCTGGTGGTGCTTGGGAGACCAAGTGGGAAGCCAAGGATTGAACCTGGGTCAGCTATGTGCAAGGCAAATGCCCTACCCACTGTGCTGTTGCTTAGCCCCTGGTCCCATAAGTTTTGATATGTGCCATTTTCACTGGTGTGAGATGATTTTTCATTTTCCTCTTGATTTGGATCTCCCTAATAAGTGAGGCTGAGCATTTTTTTCATGTTCTTATCGGGTTATCTGTCTTTAAATGTCTATTTACTCTCTCCATTTTTTGGATAAGGTCTTCATTTTTTTATTTGTTTGTAAATCTTATGAGTACTTTATATATCCTTCATATCAATCCCTTATCCAGTGTGTTGAATACAAATATTTTTTCCCATTTAAGTTGGGTGTCTTCTAGTTATATAGCCTGTGTTTCCTTTGCCATACATAAACAAATGGGATTTATTATCTGTCCTTAGCTATTTGATTCTGAAAGGTCAGAAGGTCTGTTCTTATTTTAATATCATGCTTTTTTGATCACTGTAGCATTATAGCATAGTTTCAAGTTAGGTAATGAAATAGCTCTAAGTTTCTTATTTTTCAGTATGGATTTAGCTATCAGGGACTCATGATAAATGAACTCTGTATGAACAAACCAAACTGACTATTCTAAGACCTTGACGAATGCCATCTGAATTTGGGTGGGGGTTGGGTTGAATTAGTATAATTTAGGTAGGATGGTCATTCTGACATCGATTCTTTGGACTATGAGCATGGAATATTTTCTTTTTTTTGTGATGATTAATTGCTATTTTAACCATATTTTAACAAAGTTGCATACTGTTTGCCCCTTATGTAGACACTCTCTTCCATAAAATAACAATGGTTAGTAAAATCCTAATTATGCTCTGCTTTGAAAACTTCCTATCAATTAGGACAGACAAAACGGTTCCCAAAAGGTGTCTAATTAAACCTATTTTGTTATGTGATGCAAACACCATGATTAAATCTGATTTGAACTCAAGCTTTACCATAAGAGCATGGAATATTTTCAACTCCCAAGGTTTTCTTTTTTCTTACATAATTTCAAGTTTTCATTGTATTGATCTCCCACCTCCGTTGTTAAGTTGATTCATAGATATTTCATGAGTTTGGACACTATTTTGAGTGGGATGGACTCTTTGATTGCTTTCTCCTCTGATTCAAATAAGAATGTAACCAATGTTTTGTACTACATTATAACCAGCCACTTGCTATAATGATTTATTGTTTCTAGGAGATTATTTTTTGGTGACTGTAGGGTCTTCTATGTCTATTATCATGTCTTCTTCAGGTAGTGATAATTTAACTTCATTTCTAATTTGAATCTTTTTGAGTTTTTTTTCTTGCTTGATTGTTGTATTAGGAATTATAATCTGATATTGAATAACAGTGAAGACAGTTGATATCCTTGCCTCATACCTCACCTCAGAGGGAATGCTTTCTGTGTTTCACCTTAAAAATTATCCTGGCTGTGGGTTTGTTACAGATGACTTTTTTTTTTCTGTTTTGAGGAAGGTTCCTTTCACCTCTCTTTTGTTGAAGCCTTTTTTTTTAACATGACGGAATTTGGATCTCGTCAAACACTTTCTCAGCATCAATTGATATGATTATATGACTTTTATCTTTTCTTTTATTGGTATGACATACTATGTCAATTAATTTGCATATTTGGAACCATCTTTACAGCCCTGGAATAAATCTCACTTGGTTGTGGTGTATAATTTTTTTTATATGCTGTTAGATTTGGTTTGCTAAGATCATGTTAAGAAATTTTGTATTGGTATGATCAGGGATATTGGTCTGAAGTTTTCTAGAAGTGCCTTTGCCTGCTTTGGGTATTGGAATAATAATAGCTTTGTAATTGTTAGGAAGAATTCCTGTTTTCTCAAATTTGGGGAGCCTAATAAGAAAAGGCAGTAATTCTTCCCTGAAGGTTTGATAGAACTCAACAGTGAATCCCTACAGACCAAAACTCTTCTTCTTGGGGAAATTCTGAATTTTAATTACTATTTGATTACCTTCCTTGCAATTGGCTTTTTTACTTCCCCCTTTTTCAGTTTTTGGAAGATTTTATGATTCTATCACTGTATCACTGTATCACTGTCTTCCCGTTCATCATCAATTTGCTCGAGTGGGCACCAGTAACATCTCCATATGTCCTGTCTCATGCAAGTAGAGCCCAAGGGCACCTGCTTGCTCCAGGAACATAAAAGAGCCTCAAACCATTCCATCAGGTCATG